>FXXK01001716.1:29091-60276 GCA_900184695.1 Betula pendula | reverse complement strand
TCTCTCTCTCTCTCTCTTTTTCTTTTTTCTCCACTTCTCTCTCTCCCCACGTCTATCTCTCTCTTTTTTTTTTCTTTTTTTTTTTCAATTTGTATTATATATGTAGGTATATTTTTTTTTGATAAAAATTGTAACTTTAGAATCAGATATCCACTTCATACTATATATGTGGTATACTTTTTCTTTTGTACAAAAATTGCTAACTTAAGATCAAAAATATAAATTTTTTTATTGATTTTTAGTGGGCTAATGGATGAATTATTAGTGTATTTTTAGTTCTGATTTTTGTGTTTTTACTTTAATTCTGGATCTATCACATACTCATATGAGCTCATCCTTTTTTTGCGATTGTTTACTTTTGTGTTAGTATTGTTAATCCGGTTAACATATTTACAAACTACCATTGTTAATAGTTTAGGAAAAGATAATTTTGTGTTTTTATACCATAATTAGATCTTGAAACTAATGTTTTTGTTACCTTTGATAAAAAGCCAATTCTCTTCCAAACAATTGTGACCTTGGATTTAAATTTATTTTATTTATAAGTCGTTTATTTATTTATTTTTTGACCTTTTTAGTGGCCTAATAGATATCTAGTTATTTTTTGTTTGACTTTTGCGTTATTTGTATTATTAATTTGGATTTCATACTCTATAACTCCCACATACAATACGTTATGTTACATTTAACAAAGTAATATATATTTTAAATATAATTATATATTTTATTCTAAGCTAATCAAAACAAAACAAAAAAAACAAAGCAAACACCATATATCTAGATCATGACCACTAATTGTCAGTGAACTCTCTTTATATAGTCTGCTGTTCATTGATAAAATTACATCTTCAGAATTAAGATAATAAATTTGTGAATTTTTAGTAGACTATGGAAGACTATAGTGTATTTTATTTGTTTATCTTCTCTCTAAACCAAATTCCGTCAGAATAAGATTCAATTCTTAAGAACAAAGCTTGGTATGTCTGGAGCGTTTGTTGTTGATTGTGTGGGAAGAAGTGGAGGACTTGCTCTTTTATGGAAGGCAGATGTTGATATTACCATCCAAAATTATTCGCGCCGGCATATTAATGCGGTAGTTACTAATAATGAAACATCTGTCCAGTGGCGATTAACGGGATTTTATGGGCAGCCGGATGTAGCTAGAAGAGAAGAAGGGTGGAATCTTCTTAGACATTTGAGGACTTTCGGACCACTTCCTTGGTTATGTGTGGGTGACTTTAACGAGATTGTTGCTCACTCTGAGAAATTTGGGGCAGCTCAAAGAACAGACAGACAGATGGCTGCCTTTCGTGACACGTTGGAGTATTGCCAGATTAGTGATATGGGATTCATTGGCTCCAAATACACATGGTGCAATAACAGAACGGATCATGGGTTCACAAAGGAGCGATTGGATCGGGCTGTTGCCAATGCTAGTTGGTGTGAGCTATTTGGGTCTGTTGATGTGACAGTCTTGGCGTGTCGTAATTCTGATCATTGTCCTCTTTTGGTTACATTTGGGAGTTCAGGTAGTAAGTTTCATCGCCGAAAATTTCTATTTAGATTTGAAGCGAGCTGGATGGCAAAATCAGCTTGCACAGACATTATCCAGTCAGTTTGGAGATTGAAGGTGCCAGCAGTTGATAAGATAGAAAATATTCAACACGGGTTATCAGAATGTAGACAGAAACTGGGCCGCTGGAGTGCTAGGTCTGGGGGCAAACAATCCATGGCTGTGGTCAAAAAGAAGTTACAGTGGGTTGAAAAAGTGCAGTGCAGCGAAGATCCTATAATGATTGGGAAAATTAAATGTGTCCAGCAAGAAGTAGATGATATTCTGGAAAGTGAGGATGTTCACTGGAAACAACGAGCCAAGACGCATTGGCTTCAGAATGGAGATCGTAACACTAAGTTCTTTCATATGTGCGCTAACCAGCGGAAGAAAACTAATAATATCTGCAAGGTGCAAGATGAGGGTGGGAGAACTTTTACATCTCCAAGTGACATTAGCAGGGCATTCATTGACTATTATCAGCATCTGTTCTCTACGGCCACTCCTGTGCATGTGGATGTATGCATTGATGCAGTGGAGACCCGAGTCACTTCTGCTATGAATGAGCAACTATTGCAGGTGTTCACTGCGGAGGAAGTGAGTTTTGCTTTATCCCAGATGGCACCGCTTAAATCTCCAGGTCCAGATGGTTTTTCTGTATGCTTTTACCAGAATTATTGGTCTACTGTTGGAGCTGATGTTTGTGATGCAGTTTTGAGTTGCTTAAACTCGGGAAAGGAGTTTGATTCGATCAACGATACTTTTGTGGTCCTTATTCCCAAGATCAAGAATCCCTCGAGGGTAATTGATTTTCGCCCTATCAGCTTGTGTAATGTGGTATATAAGCTGTTATCCAAAGTTTTGGCGAATCGGCTTAAAAAAATTCTACCTGCGATTATTTCGCCCAATCAGAGTGCGTTCATCTCTGGGCGCCTTATCACGGACAATGTCATTGCTGCATATGAAACTCTTCATACGATGAACTCGCAGCTGAAGGGCAAAGTTGGTTATATGGCTTTGAAGCTGGACATGAGCAAGGCTTATGATCGGGTAGAGTGGAGTTTCCTTGAGGCAGTTATGATAAAAATGGGTTTTGATAGTCGTTGGTGTAGGCTGATTATGAGTTGTATTACTTCTGTCTCCTACTCTATTTTGATTAATGGGGAGCCTAATGGAAGAATCATTCCTTCCAGGGGAATTCGTCAAGGAGATCCGATCTCCCCTTACCTATTCATTATTTGTGCTGAAGCGTTGAGTGCGCTGTTACAGACAGCGGAGAGATCAGGTTCGCTAACTGGTGTCCCAATTGCCCGGGGAAGAGTAAAATTAAATCATTTGTTTTTCGCAGATGATAGCCTTCTTTTTTGTAAGGCGTCTATTATGGAATGGGGCAGGCTCCAAGATTTGTTGGATATCTATGAAAGTGCATCTGGTCAAAAGATGAACAAGGATAAGACTTCTATATTTTTCAGTAAGAATACTGATAATGCCATCCGCCTTCAGATCTCAGCTATATCTGGTATTCAACCATCCCATTCTTTTGACAAGTACTTGGGTCTCCCAGCCATTGTGGGGCGGTCTCGGATGCGCACATTCAAATCTGTGAAAGATAGAATCTGGAGTCATATTAGCAATTGGAAGGTTAAGTTCTTATCACAGGCGGGCAAGGAAATTTTGTTAAAAGCAGTTGTTCAAGCTATCCCGACTTACACTATGAGCTTGTTTAAACTCCCAAAATCCTTGTGTAACGAGATCAACTCCATGATGAGGAAATTTTGGTGGGGCCATTTGGAGAATGATGCGAAGATTCACTGGGTTAATTGGTCCAAGCTGGGGCTGCCAAAGAAGTGTGGAGGTTTGGGCTTTCGAGACTTGGAAAATTTCAACAAGGCCTTATTAGCTAAGCAGTGCTGGAGAGTTCTTCAGAATCCTGAATCTCTTTCAGCTAGGATCTTGAAAGCAAAATACTTTCCGTATGGTGACATTCTTAATGCCACTCTTGGGCATGCTCCTTCTTATATGTGGCGAAGTATATGGGCATCCAGGGATCTATTAAAGGAGGGGCTAATGTGGCGTGTGGGCTCCGGGGATCGGATTCAGATTTTTCATGATCGTTGGATTCCATCAGAGGTTGTTCGCCTGGTCCATCGTCCGGGCATTTGCCTTTCTGAAGATGCAGTTGTATCAGATATTATTGACAGGGATACGCACTGGTGGAACAATGCTTTGATCAGGGAAGTGTTTGGTGAGGATTTGACAGTTACTATAGGCCAGATTCCCATTAGTTCCTTCCATGGTGTGGATCAGCAGATTTGGAGATGTACTGCGAGTGGTATCTTCACAGTTAGGAGTGCTTATCATCTTGCCAGTTCTTGTGCTGTGTTTGATCGTGGGGAATGCTCTACTGCGAGGCGTTACTCTGATACATGGAAATATATTTGGAAGTTGAGTGTGCCTAATGTGGTGAAATTGTTTATGTGGAGAGCCTGTCACGATGCACTGCCAACAAAAGGTAATTTGTATAAGAAGAAAGTGGTGCTTGATCCTTTTTGCCCTATTTGCTTGACAGAGGTGGAAACCACAACACATGTTTTATGGAATTGCCCAGCTGCTAGAGATGCATGGAGTGTGTGTAGTCGAAAGCTTCAGAAATGCAGTGTGATTGATGCCGAGTTCATTTCCGTTGTTGATACTATCCGTGCAATAGTGTCTATGGAGGACTTTGAGGTTATGTCTGTGGTTGCTCGTCATTTATGGTTTAGAAGAAATTCTTTGATCCATGGGGGTGAGTTCTATCATCCTAACCTACTTGTCCAGAAGGCTATTGGGTCTCTTGCAAAGTTTAAAGAAGCTCAGGTAATTTTACCTATCAATAGCAGGATCAATCCTTCAGTTGAATTACGATGGCAGCCAGCTTCCAGTGGACTTGTAAAGGTTAATTGGGATGCTGCGGTTGATAAGCTTAATAGACGGATGGGAATTGGTGTGGTCATTCTAGATCCAATGGGGGAAGTTCTGGCTACTCTGCAATCTCCTAAATGTAATGTTATTGATCCGGTTGTGGCTGAATCTTTTGCAGCATTACGAGCGGTTACTTTTGCTAAAGAAATGGGATGGCAGAAGATTCATCTAGAAGGAGATGCATTACAAGTGGTTAAGGCGTTAAAACAAGAAGACAAAAACTGGTGTCGATTTGGACAGATTATCGATGATATCCGCATTGTTCTACACTCTTTACAACATTGGGAGGTTTCTCATGTCCGACGTGAGGGGAATGAGGTTGCTCATAGACTTGCTAGGCTTGCTATCTCTTTAGTTGATGACTTAATACATATAGAGGAAGCCCCCCTGCGGGTCTCTGATATTGTATGTGCTGAACGTTGTGGTTAAATTTTCTCATATATGAATGGAAGTTTGATTGGTTTCAAAAAAAAAAAAAAAAAGATATCCACTTCATATTATATATGTAGGTATACTTTTTCTTTGATAAAAATTGTAACTTTAGAATCAAAATAATAAATTTTTTTGAATTTTTAGTGGGCTAATGGATGATTATAGTGTATTTTAGTCTGATTTTTGTGTTTTGTACTGTTAATCTAGATTATCAATACTCATACGAGCTCATCCCGTTTCTTGCGATTGTTTGACTTTTGTGTTAAGTATTGTTAATCTGGATTAGCAATATTCACAGCAACCCATTTGTTGAAGTTTAAGGAAAAAGATAAATTTTGTGTTTTTAGCTATCCATATATAGATCTGAAACTAATGTTTTGTACCTTTGATAAAAATAGCACAATTCTCTCCAAAAATTGTGATTGGATGTTAAATTTATTTTATTTGTAAGTCGTTCATTTTTTATTTTTGAATTTTTAGGGAGCTAATAGAATATTAGTGTATTTTTGTTTGATTTTTGTATTTTGTATTATTAATTTGGATTATCAATACTTATACTCTATACCGTTAGTTACAATTTAACAAAAAGATAATTTTTTTATTTTTTTATGTTTTAGTTATCAATATATAGAAATGAAACTATTGTCATACTCTATTTATATGTTTGTTCGTCATTCAAGAATAAGTTAATTTGTGAATTTTTTAGTAGACTAGATGGAAGACTATAGTGTCATTTATTGAATTGTAGTATGCAGCAAAAGGAACAAAACTATGTCAGAAACCACAAGAGATGATTAAGGTTAATTTGAGTGGAAAATTTGTTTTATTGCGTATTCATAAATATTTTTATTTTTTATTCATTTAAAGTATCCCATGAGAAATAAAAATTTTAACATGTTTTAATTTAAATGATTAAACAAAATATAAGTCTTTATGTTTACATCTTATATGTATGTTTATATTGTATTATTTTTATTATTATTATTATTATTTAACTATTATTATTATTATTTTTCATTTTTATGCTTGCTCAGATTTTCATGCATTTTTTTTGAAGTGCTTTTTGTGATTTGAAAAAAAAGAATGCAAAAATTATTTATTAAAGATTCATGCTAATTTCTATATGTGACTGGTGTTGATACAAAATGTTGGTTTAATTCTTGTTTTTTTTTTTTCTTTATATACTATCTATTTCTTAAACTACTCACGTGGGAACAAATTTTTAAAATGATTTAATTTATATTGGTAAACGATATGGATTAAATGAAAATAAATTGTCTTATGCTTTAATTTATTTGAATATTTAATGAGATTTATTTTTTCATTTGTGAGACTTACCTGGATTTTCAGTTATTTTTTTTTTAAGTGTTTTTCTGCTTTTGAAAGCAAAAGGAGACAAAAAATTATTTAATTGTTATGCAAAAAAGGAACATAAACGCTTTTGAAAAATAATTAAGCATTAAACTTGATATGGATTATAGTGTATTTTTGTCTGACTTTTGTGTTTTTTATTATTAATCTGTATTAACAATACTCATACTATATGTCGTTTATTGCAGTTTAATAAAAAATATAATTTTATTTTTTTTTTGTATTTTTTAGCTATCAATATATAGATATGAAACTATTGTTTTGTGCATTTGATAAGAATAACACAACTCATTCTAAAAAATTGTGATTGTGTATTAACTCTATTTGCAGGTCGTTTATTTTTTCAATTTTTACTCTATTTATATATTTCTTTTCTGATAAAAATTATAACTTCAAAATTAAGATAATAAATTGTGTGAATTTTTAGTAGACTCATGGAAGACTATAGTTTTTTTATTTGATTGTTGAGCAGCAAAATGTACATAAACTCTTTCGAAACACCAAAAAGATAATTAAACGTTGAACTTTGAGTGAAAAATTTTGTTTTTATTGTATTCAAAAAATACTTCTTTTCATTTTAAAGTACTCATATGAGAACAAAAATTTTAACGTGTTTTAATTTAAATGGATTAAACTAAAATAAAAGGTCTTATGTTTTAATTCATTTGAATGTTTTATGTGTTTTTTTTTTTTAATTTGTACGGCTTACTCAAATTTTCATGCATTTTTTCAAATGTGTTTTTTGTAATTTTGAAGGCAAAAGAATGTAAAAATTTATGTATCTAAGATTCCTACTAATTTTCTATTAATGGTTTGATAATTAGAATCTAAGTTTTAGTTATTGCTTCTTCTTTTTTTTTTCTTTTTTATTTCATTTCCTTTTAAATTACTCCCGTGGAAACAAAATTTTTAACATGATTTAATTTATATTGATTAAACGAAAATCAAGTGTCTTATGTTTTAATTCATTTGAATGTTTTGTGAGATTTCTTTTTTTGTTTGTAAGACTTATCTGAATTTTCAGTCATTTTTTTAAAGTGTTTTTTCCGTTTTTTAAAACAAAAGGAGATAAAAATTAATTTGATTGTTATGCAGAAAAAGAACAAAAACGCTTTTGTACGATAATTAAGCATTAAACTTGATATAAAAAGATTTATTTAATTATTATAAAGAATCTCGCGCATAGCGTAGGTTATGAACTAGTTTACATAAAGACCGGATAGAAGAGGCTCTCTTCTTAGTTATGCAAATTAGACACAAACTTTTAAGAGGCTATGACAAGGGATGGAGTGGAGCAGACCTTGTGATGGATGGCAAGGTTGCCACAATCCCTGCACATGCATATATTATGGGAATTAATCAGAGTTTTGGGTTTATTTTTCTTGAGCTACATCAAAGATCCCAATGCAGCTAGAGATATACTCAACACCTGAACTTAGAAAATGCAACAAAAAAAGTAGAAAGATAAAAGACAGGGAAAAGTAACCAATAAATATAGAAAATTAACTCAACATGCATATAACAAAATAATATATATATAACAACTGAATTTCTTCATCAACAAAATGACTATATGTAATCTCCTAGAATCTGACTACTATAAGATCATTACTTAAATTTTTGGGATATCAAACTGAATATTATTTGTCGAAAACCACTAGCCTAGAACTAAGGATAAAGTTCGAATTTGCAGCTACAAACAATACACTAGAAACAAGAAGAAATAAATGTACCAGATTCGCATTTGCTTCAATGCCTTGCAAAATGTAATCCCATGTAAATTCTAGTCCTCTAGCGCCCACCCAAAGAGGTGCCAATTTATGCAGAACAGAATCAGCAAAAGCCCACCCTGGCCAACAGGTAAAAATGTGTCATAGCCTTAATAAAGTCAACAAATATGCAGTTATAGAATAAAACATTCAAAGAATAAGCCACTGATTATACTGAAGCTTTATTTCACTCTACCTTGCCCAAGGAGCAATCAAGAGCTGTATATCATCCAAGAATCTGACAGAAGGCCTCCAAAGTCACCACCAACAATCACTTTTCTTGGTTTTTGTAATTAGTAGAAGAAACTTTCCACATGGGATGCTTACAAAACTCCAAAACAGCAAATTCTTAACAAGCGGTGAATGTAATCATGTTATATTTTCTTGTATCTTCAATATTAATTGTTTTTATCATTGGATCTAGATTATTTAATCCATGTAAATGCCTGAATAGTAGAGAAAACCCAAGAGATGCACCGATACCTTCAAAAAGGTTGCCAAGCAAACAAACTAACAACATAACATAAGGCATAAGGCATAAGAATAAATTAAAATTGAAGACACCGAGTAATACAAGAATCGAATCCGATGAACCCTTACTAAAAATAAATAAGATATGGAAAGAGAAGAACCCTAACAAGGATCCCACTGCTGTTAAAAACTCTTCAACATCTTCAGCCACATAACCAAAACAAAAACAATACCAGTTTGTAAAACAACAATTCGGTCTCATTTGTACAATTTTCATTAGCATATTGAAATACTTAAAAGAGCCATAATCTTTGCAAACCAAACAACGCATTTCATCTATTAGATTCTCAATCGACGGGAAGAATATTTAACCTTTCCAAACCAAAAAAAAAACTAATTTTCCCACAGTTGGTAAAAAAGTCCAAAGGATGGACTTCCGTACGCCAATGGTTGCTATACATGCTTATTCAAACTAGCCACAAAAATACCAAAACAACAAATCCTAAACAATAAAATGCTAGACACTTAGCAAATAAAAAACTATAAATCAACCAATAGAGATATAACAACCAAGAACTATTGAACATATATAATCAATAGCCAAACACTCCAAATCTCATTCTACTCATTTTTATAACTCCATACAAGCCTCCCGTGTTAGAAAAATCACAATTTCCAAGAACCTGGGAACAACGATAGAAATGGAAAAATAATTAAACACAAGACACAAAAATTTAAGTGATTCACCTGCAAGGGCTACGTCCACTGTGTTATGACAAAGTTTCACTATTTTGGGAAAATAATACAAATGAGGCGTCGCACGCGCATTACAAAAAAAAAAAAAAAAAAACCTTACTACAGAAGCGACTATTTAAAGACCTTCAACTAGGTCGAAAAACCATAAACAGGTAGGTCAAAAATTTTCCCCGGGGGCGCTACCCCCGGACCCTCATCAAGGATTGGCCATGAACGCTTAGGCTTGAGCCGATACATGGGCCAATCCTTAGAAAAAAATTCCATTTAAATTGTAGCCCTTTTTTCATTGTACCGGGTCGGGCACAATACTAGGTTCCACATAGCCTAACATCCCGCTTGCTATATTTCATAGTACTTTCACCAACAACTAAATAACAATGGGATTGAAACAACTTACCATCACTTGAGTCCTTTAGTGCAGCAAGTTCTTGCCTATTTTTCTCTACCTTTGACCATTCTGCATACACTTAAGAAGAAAATTTTGTTATATAATTTGACTCATTTGCATTATTTACACAAAGTTCTTTAACTTTGATATACATGTCAAGGGATGTTTACTACTCAAAGTTTTTCAATAGAAAATTATTTGCATCTCTTACCCTCTAATACAAACCATAATTGTTCGAATATTTTATACTATTGTATAATCTCTTCAAAAAAGTACAACTAAAGATCCCTTAAATTTTTGCTCAGGCTTGATTGACTTTCATGAGAGCTCCTTCCATGCCTATGAAGAATAAAATGCATATCATAATCAATGATCTTTCTAACAATTACTTGATATGTGTGTGTGTGTGAAAAAATAAAAGCAATTGGAAAGATTCTCTAAGCCTCCAAATTGACGTATTAGCATAGAAATCTTTGCATGCATCTCTTCCCGCATTTGAGCCCCTGATGCCACTATCTCTGCCCGAATTTTTTCTTGTTCTTCCTTATGCATGCCTAGCCTCTGTTCACTTACAACAAAGCAAATCTTATTATTTGCATCCACCAATGGTTTATTATTTGCGTTCACAACACTCTACTCCCATCGTTTATGTTTATAAATCTCATGTGATGTACTTGATTTTGTGAGAACGGGTGAGTTCGTTCACACGGAGCACCAGATCGAGTTCCAAGCACCCCAATGTGAAAATACACATTTTCTTTTCAGTCAGAAAATTTGTTACCATTAAGCATTGGAACATAAAATACCAATAACTAAAGCAATAGGAATAGCTGAAATGACCAAGAAAAATCATATACTTAAATGCTATGAAAAATGAAATAACTTTATTTAAATTAACTAATGTCAACTTAATAGTAAATTTCAACCTACCTTGTGTGCAAATGTTACATTACACATGAAATTTACTCTTTATTAATAGGACTAATAAATTAAAACATTAATAAATAATATTCTCCATACCAGTGGGCAAACAAGTGTATAAATTTTTAAATGCCAATAGATGTTTAAGATTTGATGTTTTTGGCTTGGAGCCTATTGATTCGATAAATATAAGAATTTGGGATCTAAAAACCAAAAATTATCCTCTACTGTATGCACACATTTGTTGAAACAAAAGAGTTTTTAAAAGACTAGAAATCCACTAAAAGACCTATATATTCTGAGTCTTTCTTCTAAAATATTTTTGTCCTGGCTCATACTCCTTTGTTGTATAGATTACGAATTTAGATTCAAAAGGACAAATGGATGAAGGACTATCCAGAATTGAGATTTGAAGGGAATTCCTAAATTTTCTTTAGATTGTCTAGGTTGACTACTCAATCTAACGTACAGTAGGTATAGTTTCCCAAGAAACTTGAAAAGATTTATTGATTCATGTTCTTTTTTGTTTTGAGTGACTATTAATATGTACAAGCTTTTGCTGATTGGAAACTCTAGGAGGTTTTTTTTTTTTAATTTAATTTAATTTAATTTAATTTTGAAATGAATAATATGGCAAATCATGTCTTCTTCTGAGATTCGTGGTAAGTTATCAAATGTGTTAATTAATATTCTTCTTGGTCATATATTTGAATTTATTTTACTTTATGCTTTTATATACCACTGTAGTCTATATATATTCTATTTCATTGTGCCTACTTTTATTTTTATTTTTTTCCTTAATCATTTGCTTTTGTAGTGTGTATTTTTTATTCATTGCTTTGTTACATACAAAAGAAAAATATTTGCAACCTTCTATGAAGTTGCATGAGGATCTTCAAGTAGTGATCCTATGATATTTGACATATTTTTGAATATTGTGAACTGAAATAATAGTTTACTATGATATATTACAAGCATTTAATTATCATAAAAATTATTTATTTAAAATTAAATTACAAGGTAAAAATCCTGCTCATAGCGCGTGGGTTATAAGCTCGTAACATAATAATGTAGGGCAACCACATACCTCATATAGTTGTAACCCAACGGCACAATTTGATGGTATTAGAGCCAAGAGTCTGTTTGGTAAATGATTTTGAGGTTTTAGGGGTTTTCAGTAGTAATAAAAATTTATTGATGTAATATAAAGTATAAAAAATGTTGTGAATTTTTTGTATGAAAAAATAAAAAATAAATTTGTTTTTTAGTGAATTATTTATTTGAATAGTAATAAGAAGTGATAGATGAAATATTAAAAGTGAATTGGATTTTGGGGAGCAAAAATGGGTGGAGGGAAAAAGTAAAACCTCTTGCCAAACGGACCTCAAGGGCTTCAATCACATAGCTGTAACCAAAGGGCATCATATATAGCGAGTCTCTAGGGCTTCAAAACCTTCACATTCTGCATGTCTCAACCTCTCACGCACAAGACGATCTACTGCAGCATCCAAGGTTTCAATTCACTCACACCGCTATAAAAGCTTCACATTCTGTCTTTCTCTCTCTCGGGCACGCCGCACCAGACGATCTACTGCTTTCTTAATTTCGTCCAGCATCTGCACCAAGGTTTGAATCGACATGATATCTCTCTCTCTCTCTCATACCACATGGAATTCTGCCTTTTCTCTTAGTACCGTGATTCCCGATCTCACTAGTTACCATCTTTTGAATGTTATTTATTTATTTATTTAAATGTCACTAGGTATCTCGGACAACCTTTTGCCAAGTGATTGTTTGGAAGTATTTTTCGTGACTTGCAATCAATAATGGAATTTGATAGATGTAGAAATCAACCTTTTGCCTATAATATTGTTTACCGTACGTGCCTTGATGGTATTATTTAGCCATTAAAATTTTCCTTGACTTGCAATCAATCATGCTCTCCACTTACTTGCTGATCTTATGCAGAATGGCGGCCAAAGTGGCACCCAGAGGATTGGGGTTGCGAATTTTCCTTGGAGGTATCCTTTTTTGACATCTTTGCATTGTGCTCTTACTTCTTGTTTTCATTCTATTTCTTTTTCAAATGGTTCTTTACCAGCAACTCGGACCTGGCTTGCCTACTACGTTGTGAAGATGTATGTGTGCCATCCCTTTGTTTCTTATTTTAGTATTATTAATTTACATTGTCCCTGAAATTTCCATACTGTTCAGATTGATATCTTGGTATTTTATGAAAAGTTTTAAACTTGAATTAGTATTTTTGTTTTTATTAACTCTATCTCGTGATATTTATATTTTTGGAACAGTTTAGTCATGGACCGATTGTTAAAATGGCCGCCGCCTAAACCTTCACACATTTATGTTAAGTATGTCTACTACGCTATCATCTTCTTTATCAGAGTCTACATAAAATGAATAACTAGTCTCAATTTCATTTGTGGCCCATTTTATTTTCCTTGTTTTTATGTGTTCTTTTTGGGTGTGTGTGTGGGTGGCGGGGTGACTATGTGTGTCCACACCTTGGTTTAGTTTGACTATGCTACATGCAGGAACCTTGATTTTAGTTTGACTCTGTCATATTCTTGTATGCTGGCCATGCATGTTTTTGAATCACAGGGATTATATTTATCCTGATTTGCCAATTTATATAAGCTGATCAAATTCATATAGTGGTTTATGCTAAAAGAGGAATTGGAATGTTGCATCGCTGGGCTAAGAGAGGGTCGGGGGGGTATTTGGGCCTAATAATGATGTAGGCCGGGTGAAAGGTTTTTTTATGGTCCAAAGTCCAAATTAAGCGGGAGGGTCATGTTCTTTGTTGGCTTGGGTGCGAAGTTCTTAAGACTCATTTGCGATGGCCCAGCCCAACAAGGAAATAGTAGAATGTTGTCCGCCAATGTGAATAGAAAGCTTTTATCAGGTTCCTCAGTGGGGTCAAGACATAATGATGAGCTCCTAGTGTCTCTTCTCTTATTTGTTAATGAATCTTCAATCTTTTTGTGAGGCATGTCCAGATAATCTTCAACAATTGTTGTCTTTTCTTGTGTTTTGAAGCTATCTTGAGCTTGAAGATTAACTTGCCTAAATTATAGTTAGTTCACTATTGGCGTTGTGGATGATATTGGAGGTTCCACTCATATCTTTGGTTGTAGGTCGTCCTCTTTACCTATTAAGTATTTGGGTCTACCTTTGGGGGCTTCGGACATGGCTAAATCAATTTGGGATGATATTGTTGAAAAAATGGAATGGCATTTGGCTGGTTGGAAGAGGCTTTACTTGTGCAAGAGTGGTAGGTTGCAATTGATTAAAAGCACTCTTTTCATTCTGCCCACTTATGATCTGCCCCTCTTCCCCGTCCCCCTGTAGGAGTTACTAACCGGATTTAGAAACTTCAAAGGAATTTTTTTTTTTAGTGGAGTTGGTGATGAATTCAATTTCATATAGTCTGTTGGTCCAAGATTTGTTTTACGATTTGCTCCGGTAGCTTGGGGGTTAGAAATTTGATTCAGATTAACCGAGCTTTCTTGGAGAAATAGTTATGGTGTCTTGTAGTGGAGAGGAATGCTTTATAGAGATAGGTGGTGGAAACGAAATATGATAGCATGAGAGGAGAAAGGTGTTCCAATGAGAATTGTTCCCTTCAAGGTGGGGTGTCAAAGAACATTAGGAGGGGTAGGTTTTTTTAATACATTTGTTAGATTTTGGTGGGAAATGGGTCAAAGATAAGGTTTTCGCATGATTTGTAATGTGGGGATCATCCATAGAATGCATCTTTTTCAGAATTGTTTAAGATTTCTTGTTGTAAGGGGGCTTTGGTGGCAAATTATAGTGGTGGATCAATGTTGCACGTGCAAGATGAGTGAGACGACCATAAAACATCATCTCCACAATGAAGTGGCTATAGAATTGTGGTTTGATTGTTCATCATTTTGGTGTAAAGTGTGTCATGTCTAAAAGGGTGGTGAAATTGTTGGCTAGCTGGAGAGGTTAGTTAGAAAATTGTTGCACTTTTTAGAAGCTTGAAGGATGACTCCTCTATGCTTAATGTGGTGCATTTGGAGAGAGCGTAAGATGAGGAGCTTTGAAGATTGAGAAATACTGATGTTAGCAAAAGTTGATATACTAAAGTCTTTTTTTGCTTAGGTGGTAGTTGTTTTCTAATTGCACTAGATTTTTGGACTTATATTCCCCCCCCCCCCCCTTCTTTAATTGGTGTCTTTCTTATATACCTATTGTGTTCTTGGATTGCGCCACTTGTGTGCATTCAATGAGATTGCTTTACAGTTTACAATCCCTTATGGCTCTCTCTTTTAGAGAGAGAGACTCCTCCTTCTCTCTAAGAGAGTCAAGGATTTTCCGCCTCCTCTGTGAGGTTCTTCCCGGCTGCTGCCTCTAAGGGAGGAGGGATGGTTTCCCATCCCTCCCTCCTCCCTTCTCTTTCTCTTTCTCGTTTTGTTTTTCCATTTCCGTTTTCTGTTCTGTTTGTTGGTGTTTTTCTGGTTTCAGCAGCTCTCTCCCTCCTCCGTCCGGAGAGCATGGACCACCGTGCCGTTCACAGTGCCGCCCACCCTCTCCTTCACGCCGTTCACGACGTGGCAAGCCGGATCTGTGAAGGTTCTCGGATTGCCTTTTTCAAAGCCCGATCTGCTTTCCTCCGACAGACCCCACCTGCCACGCACCAGTCCACCGTGCTCGCCGGCGTCCTCCGCTTCATTCGCCACCATCTGCATCTTCTTCTGACGTCCACGCGCCGGCGCGTGGATGTCACGCGCTCGCGAGTGGATCTCACTCGCGGGCGCGTGTACCTCACGCGCCGGTCAGAGTGCTCCGCCGACCACCTCGTCTCCACCGGAGCTGCTATTTGCTGGATTTTGTGTTATTTTTCTGTATTTTTTCGTTTTTTTCATGTTGTTTGTGTTGGGTTACTGTCTCCTTATTTTGCAGTGTTATGTTAGCTTAGTGGAGACGTTTGTAACTGGATTTGTGGTGCCTCTCTTTGCTATAGTCCCTAAATCGGACTCAAACAGTGCTTTTACCGCCTCAGCCTCTTTGAGGTTGTTGTTGTTTTCAAGTGGGGGTTCAGATAGGTTCGCCTTACTCTGTTCCCCTTTTGCTTCTGTTACCGCTATATGCGGCCAAATTGAGAAGGCCGGGACACTTGTTTGTCCCATTCCTTACTGTCTGTATGTAATTCCGCACTGTTGTTTTCGTTTTGGGTCTATTGTTGGGGAGCCCACCCCTTTTTCGGTGTTTTGTTTTTTCTTTGGATCTCCCACTCTCTCTTCCTTTCGGATCAAGAGTGGAAAAGATCCTCCTTTGTAACCCATTTCCTTAATCAATTAGAAAAAAAAAAAAAAAAAAAAAAAATGAGATTGCTTTACTTATTAAACAAAAAAATCAAAATATCTTGCAGGAGTTGAGTATGACGCATGTGTGATGTATACATGTATCTAATTAACTAAACTCACATTTTCCTATTTGGTGCAACATATTGCATGACTCTTATAAAAAAAATTATTATATAACAAAACTTGTGTTTCCCTTTTTGGTGCAATGTATTATTCTATGTATCTTGTTAACAATTTTTCTTGTATAACTTTTTTAGTGTGTTAGCTCTAAGAAATTAACAATTGAATAATATGTTTGGTGAATTTTGAGCATGTAAGGTCAAATTAATTTTGAGCAGGATGACGTGTTTGGAATTTGATCTAGTTATGTATCTGAGATGATTTTAGATGTTCCTTTATTGATATTTCAATATGTCAATCATATTTTACAGCTTGCTACAATAATGAATTCATTATGAGAAAATAAATAACAGTGTTACAATGTATATCTTGTTAAATGGGGGAATTCTTCTAACAGGGTAGCTGAATTCGGTGACAAATTATCAAAGGGGAAAGAATTCTCTAGCAGAGATGAGGAACTTGCTTTCAAGGCTTTTTATTTGTAATGTTTCTTCTTCCCTTTTACTCTTTTTTGATTTTAGCATATGATCTGTTATTAATTGAAAATTCTACAACTAATTTTCAGGCGACAGGTGCATCAAGTTTTGGAGGATAACCATTGGGAATTCATCGAACATGAGTGAACTCGGAGAATATCTTTTGCAAATTCGCCTTTTGTTTCTAATGGTCGCCAAAACTAATACCATTACATCTGAATTATGTTTAAACTAAGTTGTATCAAATGCGATGAAAAATTGCTATTATTATTATTATTAATTATATAACATCTGCTAAAAGTTTGTTTCATGAGATGAATGTTGAATAGTTAATTATCTAAAAGGAAATGAATCTTGTGAATGGCGTGAAGAGTAAGGTTCTGGATTTAAGATTCGTATTGTATGGATTATTGAGCAAAAGCTCATTCAATCAAAAACTTAGGCAATAAACTACAAGTTTCGATAACTATAGCCTAAGGCTATAAACTTACAAGTCATAGACAAAGACAAACAAATATCTATGATCTAATATTCCGCACACCTATTTACAACTCCGGTTATCGGAGCTGCAACAATCAGACAAATTCGAAGATATAGGCAATCCAATTCACATCAATATTATTAAAACTCTCTCAACGTCAATCCAAAGGCCAGGAAAAAATAAACCTCCCTCAACCCGAAGGCCAGGGATAAACAATAACATAAATCAAATTAAAACAACAAAAACAAATAGCACCAACAGAGCCAACGACTAGAAGCAGAGAAAGGCTGGCCGGCGTAGGAGAAGGAAGAGGAGAAGCCCTGGAACATGGTGGAGGGGCGCGTGAGGAAGAAAAACTCTCTAAAAGTTTCATATTTAGTTTTGAGAAACCAAAACTAAAATCTCCAAAGAGCAAATCTATGACTATGGATGGCAGAGGAGGTGTAGAATCCAGCCATGGATGGGGGAGAGGACGTCGGCAAAATCTGCTATGCTAAGAAAACTAAAACCAAAATCAACAAACCAAAACCAAAGACAAAACAAAAAAAAACAAGAAGGGGAGGGAGATAAGGAAGGGGGAAAAGGGAGGAAAGGGGGGAAGGAGGGAGAGCCTCCGCCCATATCCAGGTTTTTTGGCTTTCTAAAACTAGTTACTTGCTAGAGCTGATTTATTTAGAAGACATGAAATTATGTACCGAGCAAGTAGAGTTGAAAATAAACATATTTATTAAGCAAACAAGCTAAAGTTCTCCTTTTGTCGAAGTTTTTAAAATTTTGCTTCATATATTTACCCACTGAATATATATGTGAGAAAGATGTTTTATTTTATTTTTTATAGTTGAGACTAAATATAATATTCTAATGTTGCTAACAGTACTCACTTTCATGTAATTACAACAAACATTTTTCCTATCTAGAGCTGCTCTGATCCAATAGTTCCTCAATAGCGAGAAGAGGAATGTGAAGACTTGAATCTCGAGCATAAACAATGATAACCGTTGTTATAAGAATATTTTGACAAAACTAGGAGAATTTCCATATTGCGAAAATGAAAAGTAGGAAAAAAAATATATAAATTGAAGAACTTATTCTGACATTCGGATCAATTGATTTACATAAATAGGTAGTTAAATTCGATAAGTCAAATATTAACCTTTTTAATAAGTACATCACCATAAAAACAAAAGCACAAATATTTGAGATAACAATTACATTACAATTCATTATCAAATAACCTTCTCCAAAGACCCCATCCAAGCAGTGCAGTTTTGAGACTACTCCATGCCTTCAATTGGACTGACAAAAAAGAAAAGTTTTTCATTTTTCTTACTTTTATTTTTTATAAATTCATTTGATAAAAATTTGAAAAAAAAATAAAATAAAGGATACAATAAATAACACACAAACATTTATGAGAAACAAAAGCCAACCCAATGAAGTAACATCACCAAGACAACAAGAAGAATTTTGTTTTACAGACAACAAATGTGAAATGGAACCTTCGTTTACACAAGCTACCACAAGAAAATGAAGTGTAAAGGTCTAGCTATAATATCATAGACACAAACAAAGTGTTATTGACACAAACATCCATTCTGATCTTCCTAAACATATCTCATGGTATAATAAAGTATTGGTACAATCATACTTATGAGAACTAAATTCACAAGCAGTCTTAGTTTTGCTAGATGCATTTCACAAGGGACAAGATTAGCATACTGGACACAAAGTAAGCATCATTATCTACATTGTAAAGAATAAAACAAAGCAACATTTCTTTTTTTTTCTTTTTTTATTATTTAAAAATACTCCACTGCTATAGGACTTAACAATAAAACAATTGAACAACATATTCTGCATCCATCCCTAGTGTTATAAAAGAAAATTTTTCATATGATATCAGGCATAATTCTCACTATTTCAATCGTCGTTGGAAATTGGCAATCATTGACCTCCGCCAGTTTTGCTTCCATATATTCAATGCCACCTTAGCCCTGAAATTTCAATACAAGTAAATTGACTACAAAAAAAAGCATAAAACTGGAAAGAAGCTGGAAGCCTCTGACACTGATGCAGTCTTGGGGTTTAGTCATTTATAGTTTGAATGCAAGGAAGTTCTACCGAAGCAAAACTCAAACTAAACATCAAGAAAGCATCCAATACGCAGCAAACAGCTTAGGAGCTTACAACAAGTACCAATTTTGTCTACATAAGCATGCGTAAAAATGTTAAGCAATTGTGCAAGAAAACTTAATTAACTAACAACATAAAAATAGATCTTTCCAAACAGTAGAAGAACTACCACAAACTAACGAAACCAGGCTGGGATAAAAGGGCTAAAATAAAGGGTCCGAGGAATCCAATCCAGAAAACTAGATAGAAAGAATTTCAATGAGTTGATGAATCACGCTATGCAGATGCGTGAATGATGTAAAGGTGAGTCCTAATGGTCAAAGACAATCAAATGGCAGCTGTTAAGAAAAGAGTTTTTCAGAGGCAAGGAATAGAGAAGATCAAGCAAAAACAAAGAGAAGCGGCAACACCCAAAACAAAGAAAACAAGAGACAGAGAAAGAGCTCAAGCTCTTTATACTCTTTTTTTTTTTTTTTCCAATTGTAAAACTTCCCAGCAAAACAATATACCAAGACCCAAGTCCCTAAGTAAAGGGTTTAAATAAATAATAATAATAAAAAAAGTTCACTAAAAGACGGGGTGGCTAAGAAAAGGAAATGTGGATCAAGAATTTGGTGGTCTGCTTGTGTACAATGAAGAACTACAAATACAACAATACAATACTTTGATTCGTGTACAGAACACTAAAAGGACCATAGGGAGATCTTGAAAGGCTTTAATAAATACAGTGGAAGAAGACATGCTTCAATGATTAGCAAATATTTAACAAATGATATGGTTTTCATGCACAAAAAGGTATATGTAACCAAGCCCCTAGAATTCAGTTCAAGGCTTGGTCGAGTTCACTTGAAAAAAAAAAAGGAAATGAATATATCTTGCATGACATATGCAACCACCGTTGTTCCGGTTCTAATTACTTATCCATTTAGTTAATCGATATAGTTCAGAACAAGGACACATACTCCAATTCGTCGGCTAATTTTAGAACTTCTGGCAGTAATTCAAATCTGCGCTGTCCATGTACAAAAGCAGCTCGCCTGTTTAACATCAATGTGCTATCAGAATATCATAAGTCTTACACAGATATATATCAACAATGTGGCATGCACAAACCAATGTGTATAAGCATATGTATATTTCCTAAAACATATCACAATGCCTTTGTATAGCACGCAGTACTTTTACCTCAATATCATTGTCGCAACTCGCAACATCAAATGACAGATATCTACAAATTAAAGGATTTCTTTTGGCAGCTCTAATTAGGCATTAAATTCATCAATCCTGATAGATATCCACTCTAGATGGAGTTTCTCTCAATCTTTGGAACCTTCCATGATGAAAAGTTGTGGATTTTTTCGAATTTTGATACCAAAGATGTGACTTCGACAAAATATAGACTAAGTTTGATTTTCTATCAAAACCTAAGTTGTTTAGAGGGAAAAATGAGAAAACCTTCCTCTTGGAGCAAAATCAAACAAACCTTGAAATCTCAAAAGAACTAACAAGCTTGATACAAAATTAAAACATCTCTTGCAAAGCTGTCATACACTCTATTTATAAAATGAATTAGTAACATTAATTCATTTGTTAATTCAAATGAGGAATCTGCATGCATTTGCTTATTAAAATTTGGACAAGATAAATGAGGACATAGATTAGCTAGAACAGCAACCCAAGTTTACTAATGAGATAATGAGGAAACAAATAGGCAAGTTAGGATGGATATAAGTAATGATGAAAATTTTTGTGGGTGCACTACTTAATTACGTTCTGCACCAACAAACGAAAAAAGGAAAGCTACAGAGATGAAGAATTTTCATATATGGAAGCAAACATGGCAAACCCAATAATAGGTTTCCACACATGAATCAAGCATTCAAACAAGCATATAAAGCACAAACATGTGTGTTGATAGTTTCAACAATTTCAGCTGAGATTTAAACTAAGATTGAACAACAAATAAACATACTCTTTTTTGTCAATCAGCTCATAAAGTGACCCGGACGAATTTTTCTCCGTCTGCACCCTGTCATAAAGTTTAGATATCCTGTCCGAAATGTTAATGTGTTAACTGGAGCACATTGTAGCAACAACTAGTACTTATTCAAATTTGAATCATAATGATACCACTGATAAATATGACCAATTAATCCAATTGAAACACAAGAAGTCCTATAAAAATAAGTCCCTTATAAAGATTGCAAAGGCATATGCTTGATTCAAAATTAAACAAAATATCTTATCATAATTTAACAAAGGATTGGAGCAACGAAAAATCTTGTTTTACCATAATAACAAAGTCAATTTGAACAAACATATGCGAACCTAAAATATAAAATTGAAGAATTGCGCAAAAAAAAAAATTATACAGCAAAGCAAAGGTAGTGAACCAGTGATAAACAATATAGCTATACTAGAAATTTTATTTCAACTAAAGCAGAATCAGACATACTCCTCTTTGACGACAGGATCCCCCACAAATTGAGAGTTTCTATATCGAGAAACTACTTCACCAATCCTGATCCAGGATACACATAATATCATAAATTGTAACTGAAGGAAAACCTATTTTAGCCACATCAATGCCTACTAATTTAAATTTCCATCTGAAATAAGATACAGCATACTCACGTGCAGCAAGCACAGTAACCAACGTAAACTGCAGGGGCAACAGTGACGAGCAAACCAGCCCTCTTCCTGCAAAAAAAAAAAAATTCCATACATAATTTGATTGAAGGACTGGTAACATTTTGATTTGGAATTGGAGGGTGTGGATAAAAATTCCGTAAGAGAGTTGTAGGCAAGAAGAAGAAGAACCAGGTCCAGATACATACAGCAAAGACAAAGCCATCTCTGTTGCCGCGCAAAAGCCTTCGGAAAGGTTGCCCCTTTGTGTTTGCGGATCCTCTATAGATTCTAGAACTATCTCCTGTTTTTTAATGGATTTATAGGCCGGGGCCCCAATGCAAAGGCAGCGGACTGACTGGTTTAGCCGGATCCAGAACATATTACTGGCGCGGCCCATATGTCACCCTCACGGCCCGCTTTAGGGCAAAATCTCGTCTGGGTCGAGGTCTTTATAAGTAATTCTTAATTGGACTCCAATTGCATTTCTGTTACGTCACGCCTACAGTTGTTGCTCATGATTCTATTTATTTATTGGTTCTCTTCAACTCAAACTAGTAGCGTATTTCCACTACTTATTTTCACGAGTCTATAACAATTTTAATAAGTCATTCTAACTTTAACTTAACATTAATTTTTAAATTAAATAACAAAAAATTATTATATTAATATTTATCATATCATTATTTATTATAAGAAATTATAATATTCTAAACAATAAAAAGATAATAATTAATAAACTCCAAAAATCTCTCGCCTCTTATTTTGTTGTCAATCCTTATTCAATAACAAAATAAAAAGAGTGTTACATATCACATCACTATCTAATTCATATATTATTATACTGACATGACATTTTCAATTAACCTCGATATTGTCAATGTTAAAAAAAGAAAAGTCAATGATGAATTGGTAATGTGATGTCAACATAGTAGCAATGTTATGGATCTTTATTCAATTATGTATATAAGGTAATATGATATGTTTTTTTTTAAAAAAAAAAAAAGAATAGAACAGAACAGATACAACAAAAACAAATTTTTTTTTTAAAAAAATCAATATAGGGAAAAGGGGGTTGCATAAGATCAAACCAAGAAAGGGTGGGCTCCCAACAACATATCCAAACAGAAGAATTAAGTAATGCTGAAAATAAAAACAAAAAATAGAAAATGAGTCCAATTACATGTGTCCAATGTGTTGGCATTTGAAGTAAATGAAACAGCATATTAACCATATACAGCCAATGTGTTGGCATTTGTAAGCTTAGCATTTATCTTGAAAAATCGCCGGTAGTGTAAAACAAATCATAGCGATTTATAAAAAAGACAGTAAAAATTTCATTCACCAGCATTTTTTGTGACAACCGTTATGACAAAGGGCAGGAATTCTCCCTGTTTTTGTAGTGAGAGCAATCTCGCTTGTGTGTAGAGATATATATAATTCTACAATGGCAAGATGGTTTGGTTAATTTGGTAAAAAAGTCCAAAGGATGGACTTCCACACTAATGGTTGTTGTACATGCTTATTCAAACTAGCCACAAAAATAACAAAGCTACAAATCCTAAACAATAAAATGCTAGACACTTAGCAAATAAAAAAAATCATAAATCAACCAACAGAGATATAACAACTAAGAAGCATTGAACATATATAATCAATAGCCAAACACTCAAAATCTCATTATACTCATCGTTATAACTCCATGCAAGCCTCTCGCTTGTTACATTTCACAATACTTCCACCAACAACTGAATGACAATAAGATTGAAACAACTTACCATCATTTGAGTTCTTTAGCGCCGCAATTTCTTACCTATTTTTCTCTACCTTTGACCATTCTACATACACCTAAGAAGAAAATTTTGTTATATAATTTGACTCATTTGCATTATTTACTCAAAGTTCTTTAATTTTGATAAACATGTCAATGGAGGTTTAATACTCAAAGTTTTTAAACAGAAAATTGTTTGCATCTCTTACCCTCTAATACAAACCATAATTGTTCGAATCTTATATACTATTATACAATCTCTTCAAATAACTACAGCCAAATATCCCTCAAATTTTGCTCGGGCTTGATTGACTTCCATGAGAGTTCCTTCCATGCCTAGGAATAATATAATGCATATCATAATCAATGATCTTTCTAACAATTACTTGATATGTGTGTGTGTGTGTAAAAAAACAGAAGTGATTGAAAAGATTCTCTAACCCTCCAAATTGGCGTATTAGCATAGCAATCTTTGCCTGCATCTCTGCCCGCATTTGAGCCCCTGATGCCGCCATCTCTACTCGAATTTTTTCTTGTTCTTCCTTATGCCTAGCCTCTGATGCCTCCCTCTCTGCTACCATGTTAGCAACCACCTCTTCCAGCTTTTTCTCAGTCTCTTGTTGTTTGATCTTGCATTCATCATGATCGTCAAACTGGGAAGTAGAAGAAGGTAGAGATGAAGTTGACCGAGGAGGTATAACACCACACCCGAAGCCTCTAACATGTCCTAAGCGTGGCCCCCCGAGGACTTGTGACACAATTTCTTCTTGGGTGTAGTCAATGGCATCAGAGTTCAGTCTTGATTTCATTACATTCTGCACAAGTCATAATGGCATTAACTAAATAATTCATGCTAGTTAATTATTTATATTCATTACAAGTAAACATTTCATTTACTACATATCGTCTCTCATCTTCTTCGATCACAAAACTCCTGTCCTTTTTTGTGTGGGTATCCTTAAAAAATTCGATGGCACCTAGCTTCACACCAATAAACTTTGTCTGTACATAATACACATAATTAACAATTACACTTAAGAACGTTACATTGATAATGTAATACAATAGAATTCTGCCTCCATGTGTTTGGTGTTGATGAGTGATGAGGTGCCAGCGGTGTGATTTGTTTTCATGAAGCTTCTAATTTTCTTATTCTTCTCGAACCTATTATGAAGAATTTAAACCCAATATAAAATTTTCATTAGTCATTTGACTGGTGTATGCAAATCTTACCAATCTTAATTAACTATTTAGATTAATAAGATATATTTACTTTCCACATAATTTTTTCAAATGACTCATAAATCGCATCCCATTTATCCAAAGAAATGTCATTCGGATGATGGGCCTTTGCCTCAGCTTTAGCATTGGCCACAACTGCCAAATCATTCTCTCCAATCCCTTCAAAATAATATTTGTAGTTTTTCAAGTGTAGGTTGGAGCGAATCCTAGAATAGCACTTACCCATTGTATATCTTAATGATTTTTCTTTTTCCGGAGTTAAAGCGAAGGAACTCTAAGACATTAATTGTAATTACGAAAACAATAGTCAAAACTTTCTTACATTATTTGTATCAAGCGGCATAATAAACAGAAACATTGAGTCGTACCTTCAAGTGGTTTTCTAACATCCACTTCATTTCTGCTGGAACTTTGGTCCACTTATCATGATATAGGTCGCAATGGTGGGTCAGAACCTCACTGATCTTCCTCGCCCACCACAAAGCATTGTCTCCTACAGGTAAATGCATTCATTCCTTGATTTCTATATGGACGAGACCATGCTTATCCACCAATTTCACAAACCTAGGCGTCAGGCGTTGTACGAGAAAACAAAGCACTGTTCTTCACATTCAAATCCGTTCCTATTTTAAATCTCTAGATCTTATTCCGTTTTCATTATTCTACAGATCCTTCGAAGTCATGGAATTAGATTGAAACAACTTCGATGCGCCTCAATTGTTCGACCTCTCTGCCCCGGAGTAACCCATTGACGATGAATCCTGTTTCTGCAATCTAGGTAAGCGGTTTAACTCCATGTTTCGTTCCCAAAAAACCAAAGGAAACAGAAAAGAAAAAGAAAATTTCGGATCTCAAGTTTTGCCAAGCTCTCTCTCTGCCTTTTTCTCTTTTCTTTTCTCTTCTTTTTTGGTGATTTCCACTCAACCCATTGACGTACGCAAAGCCACCTTCCTAAGGTGATCCTCCTACCCTCCTTCCTAAGGTGATCCTCCGACTTTCCCTCTTTCTAATATGTCGTGCTTAGTGCCTTTTGACATGCACACTAGGTGTTTGTGAAAATGATTGTTATAAAGATGATTTTCTTCTACAATGAAAGATAATTTCCTTGATTGTTATGTTGTATTGGGTTTGTCTCAATTTTGTATTTTTTTGGAATACCTATTTGCTTGAAGTTAGGTTCTAATTATTTGTTTCCTCATGAGATTAATGATCGATAATGACTTTTTTTCTTTGTTTGTTTTCTTAGAAAAATTTCTTGAGAACAAAGTATGTTTTCCAAGTTTTTCTGATTTTCTGATTTTTTTTTTATTTTTTTTTCTTTCACAATTCTGTATTATCTGTTGTCTTTATCAATATGCTGCATAAGTTCTTTGACTGGGTACTTGATTAAATTATTTTTGATGTTTAGGCTTTTCATATCAGTTATTATTGCTCTTAGAATAATATAGACAATTGAATGTCCAATTCTTATTTAGTAACTGTTTAGAAAAACAAAAAAACTTGCTAAACCATCTACTTTCTCTCTAATTTGACTCAGTATGCATTTTAAATCTTGAATGTTGTGATTTTTTTATGCTTATTGATCATTGATAAATTTTGTTTACCTTCTAAAAGTTTCATGTTTTCTCTTAGAGGTGGATGTTTTCTATGTTTGCTAAATTGTCTAAAATGTATGGAATCACTAATAACATAAAGATGTGATAGAATTGGTTATGACATGTTACTGTTATAATTGAGAAAGAACCTTAATTGAAAAATGCAATGCCATGTTGGGGTTCATTGCATGTCTGCATTTCTATGTTTTCCTCATATCTTTTCACTTTCCAGTTACATATCATTTACTATTGATATTGTTGAAGACTTACAGCGAAAAAGCTTGCTATTTATTGAAAAGAAGTTGCATATGCATCTCTTCCAAGCATTTGTGATATCTTATTCATGAATATAGCTTGGATTTTTCCCTCTTTGCTTGATTTCTTTGGTGCTTTATTCCACATTAGTGTTTTTTTTTTCTATAGCCTAATGTTTACATCATTATGAAATTTCCTACAGGTATTAATCACCTTTAATTTATCAATTATTATAATAATGTATGGATATTGCAAGTAGTATTTATTGCTAAATGAAGGTATATAAATAAGGATTCATATAATAGTATACAATTGTGTGTTTATGTTTAATTGATGCATTCTATGTGTTGTTAAACTGGAATCTTGATGCTTTATTTATAGGAATATTTATTGGAGATTGCCTTTTCTATGTTAGCTACATGTTACTGACTACACTTCCTTTGTTCCCTTAGGAATTCATCCAGGTCTATGGCAGAAGGCAAAACATGGATTCGGCATGAAAGTTCCCAAAAGGATTATGTGATTTGTGATTTATTCACTTAATACAACATGACTTTCCTTCTTAGTACATGTTGAATTTAGTGCTATCAATTTCATTGGATGTGTTTTGTTAGATCAATGTACCATAGAAGCATTAAATCTGTATGTTTGTTTGTTTTTGTTTTTGTTTTTTAATTGTATGTGAGTGCTAATTTTGACTTTCTTACTATATAAAATTGTTGAGCTTGCTTTGCCTTAAGAATTTGATTTCTATCAAAATATTCGTAGTGGTGATTTTTTTTTTTTTTAATGAATTCTCTTATTCAAGAAAGTGATGCAGTGAAGTCTTTGTATTGAAAATGATGTACAGAGATTATACATAGGTTTTTCAAATTTTTGTATATTCTAGAATTTAAAGATATGAGTTGCTTGATTTTGGTTTATAACTTGATGAAATTTAGCTTTGGTAAATGTCCTGAATTGAAATATTTTAATGAAGTTTAACTTCTTTGTTGTATTTGTTGCATGGATTCTCAAATTTTGATTGGGTTGAGGCTTAGTGTGTTATTTTGGTTGCAAGAAAAGGCACCGCTTATAGTTTTGGATCCTCATATATACAAATAAAGGTCACTGAATTGTGGCATATTATTATACTATATTCTAATTTGTATTTCTTTTTTTTTTCTTTTTTTTCTCGCTTATGTTGTTCAATATGGTATAATGTGCAAATTTCAAAACTATCATAGTATCAAAATTTGAAAACTAACCCATAATCTATGTCCATATTGAATTTCATCTGCATATATAAGAGAAAAGATAAATTATAAACCCCATTTTTTTTTATAATGCCCTTAAATAATAGTCTAAATTATAGTTTTGAAATGTTTTAGTGTTTAATTTGCATAAGTTAGTGTTGTTTTAGGTTCTCTCCCTCTAAGTAATCAAAACTTAGGGCTTTCAAGAAAATGAAAACACGTTTGAAGGTAAAGAAATCTCAAGTTCTTCGTTTGCGATATTTCACAAGTTAGATTTTATGTTTGTGATATTTGACCAATTGGGTGTTGAGAAGTTTAACCAAATTGTATTTATCTCATTTGGTTGTAATATTTTTTTTTTTTTTTTTTAAGGATATTTGGTTGTGACATTTGAATGTGTTTATGCCCAACTAATTGTAGAGATCACTAAAGATATAAGTTTTTTCTTTGTTTTCTTTCTTTCTATTCATTTGTGCTATTTCTTTGTAGAGATCACTGAACTTTTAATTTTTATTGGTTTAAGAGCTGATTCTTTAGAAATTAATGAGAGAAAAAAGATATAAATTAGAAGATGGAATTGTTAGAAGGTAGAGGGTGGCTTGGGGTTTAGGAGAATTGAAAATTGGAGAAAAGCTCATTTGTTGAGGCATATACTGAAGAAGCGTATGAGGGGGCTGAAGAAGAAGCTTTAAAATATGAGGTTTTTCTTATTGTCATTTGGTCTTTCCTTTTTTAATGTTGTATTTTTTGTCTTGAGTACGTGTGAAACAAAAAGTGGATTTCGATGTTCCTCTTTATTGTGGTTTCAATTTAAAAAGCCATGAGTTATGATTAAACTTATTTTCTCATTGTGTTTTCTACCAGCAAGATGACTCGCAAGCTTTCGTCCATGAGTGTGCGGGTGTTAAACTGCATGACTGTTGTCTAGTTGCTCTCTATTAATTATTATGTTTAGTCTGTTTATATGTATGTATGTATGTATCTTTTCCAGATAGTTTATCTGAAGTAGTTGATATTGGTGTAATTAAGGCATATTATTGTCATACAAATATTCAGCTGTACATTTGGAGAAATGCAAGCTTTGACCAATAAAACTAATTAAGGCATGTTATTGTCATACAGATATTTAGTTGTACATTTGGAGAAATGCAAGCTTTGACCAATAAAACTGTTTGGTTATGAATGCTCAATATCTAGCAAAGGAAGTTAATTTTTTTTTCTTTTCGGTTTTCTTTTGTGTTCATTTAAAGATACTTGAATTGTGTTATATTTATTGAGTAGAACTTAAAACTTAATACCACTAGGCTTTGTTAGTTCCAGTAGAAAAATGTTTCTAGGCAAGATACTCGATTTCAGTCCTGGAGTTCCAATTAATCTCTACCAAATGAACCTGAAACTCATACTTTTTTACTTTAATATAATTAAACCTGCTTCTTTAAATATTTTCTGGTGATTAGTGAGAAGTAATTTGCATTTTACTATATCTATCATTCTAGATTCTTCTTAGCAAAATATATTGTTTTACAAAATATTGGCCTAATTTACTACACCTTTCTTTCCTTAATTTTTTTATTCAGATAATAAAAAAATTTGAAATTAAACTATAGTTAAAAAAATCTGCGCATAGCGCAGGTTATATACTAGTAAACATAAATAATGAGTCATACCTTCAAGTGGTTTTCTAACATCTACTTCATTTCCGCTGGAACTTTGGTCCACTTATCATGATATAGGTTGCAATGGTGGGTCAGAACCTCACTAATTTTCTTCGCCCACCACAAAGCATTGTCTCCTACAAGTAAATGCATTCCTTCTTCAATTTCTATATGGACGAGACCATGCTTATCCACCATTTCATTCAACTTTTTATTCTTGTTCATACTCCTTGGTACTCTAACGGATGTTGTAGCTGTTAGTTAAAACATGAAAACACAGTCAATTGTATCTGGCAAAGTAGTTTGCAAAGCCTCTACATGCAACAAAAGCCAAAAAAAAAAGGCCCATATGTTCACTTACAACAAAAGCAAATATTATTATTTGCGTCCACCATTAATTAGCGACGACCCAAAGTTGCTGCTAATGAGCTAGTTTTTTGTAGTGAAGTGTCCCTGTTCATCTCAAGTGGCGTCCTATCCTTCCAACAAGTGTCTATTTTGCTTTTAGATTTCTTTTCCTAGGAAATAACTGTTTTGTAATTGTCAATTGGATTGCTACGCTTTTAAAACATATTGTCTTCAGAATTTAACCGTCTTTAAACTGTATTATCACTTTCAGAGATATTTGGTTAATTCACATTCAAACTATCTGAAAATTTCTACAAAATCTCTTTATAACTGATAACCATCGCAACAGTTTGTGGATTCCCCATTAATGCTTGATCAGACTCAAGAAGTATCATGTTGCATGCCTATGAGGTTTGTGTACGTAATACGAATGTCAAACTTGATCTTTTTTTTTTTTAGTGGAGGTTGAATTTGATGTTCATTAATTCAATCTAGGATTTCTCTTTAATCGAAAATTTGGCTGCTTAAATTTTTAAACGCCAGTAGATGTTTAAGATTTGATGTTTTTGGCTTGGAGCCTATTGAGATTCGATAAATATAAGAATTTGGGATCTAAAAACACAAAATTATCCTCTACTGTATGCACACATTTTTTGAAACCAAAGACTTTTTAAAAGACTAGAAGTCCACTAAAAGACCTATACATTCTGAGTCTTTCTTCTAAAAGATTTTTGTCATGGCTCTTACTCCTTAATTTGTTGTATAGATTACGAATTTAGATTCAAAAGGACTAATATATGGATAAAGGACTATCCAGAATTGAGATTTGAAGGAAATTTTTAAATTTTCTTTAGATTGTCTAGGTTGACTACTCAATCCAACGTACAGTCGGTATAGTTTTCCAAGAAACTTGAAAAGATTTATTGATTCATGTTCTTTTATGTTTTATTGATTCATTTTCATTAATTTGTTCAAGCTTTTGCTGATTGGAAACTCAAGAGTTTTTTTTTTTTTTTAAATGAATAATATGGCAAATCATGTTTTCTGAGATTCGTGGTAAGTTATCAAATGCGTTAATTAATATTCTTCTTCGTCATATATTTGAATTTACTTTACCTTATGCTTTTATATACCTTTATAGATATTCTATTTCATTATGTTTACTTTTTTTTTACTAAAAAAAAAAGTCCACATACCCTTCAAACTGTTACTCAATTGATAATGTCCCTTTTAAATTTTTAATTATGACAATGTTCTTCCAAACTACCAAACAA
>FXXK01001716.1:5401-28742 GCA_900184695.1 Betula pendula | reverse complement strand
TAAGGATTTTTCGTTTTTTTTTTAAAACTACCATCCAATTGGACTAAAATTTAAAATAAAATACAAAAGTATAAATATTTTCTTTTTTAAAAAAGAAAAATTAAAAATTTATTTTTTCTTTCCTTTTCTTTTTTTGAATTTATAAGGGTATTTATGGCTTATTGAAAATTTTGTATGGTCATTTTTATTTTTTTGCTGGCATTGGAGAGATATTAACAATTGTTTGGTAGTTTGAGTGAGACATTGTCACAATTAAAAGTTTGAAGGACACATTGTCAATTCAGTAGGGTGTGCAGATACCAAATGATAGGAGCTCAAAGGTTTCTATCGATTAAAAATAAGAAAATATAGAGATGAAATGGATAAATCGACCGCTTTGAGGAGATCAAGCCTCCAATTGATCACTTTGAGGGGATCAACCTCCATTTATTGCATAAAGCAATTGATATTTCATTGATTGATTGATTCTCAGCTATACAACATCTACATTATTTAAATAGGTAAATAAAGCTCAATATGAAAATAAGCGTAACAAGCAAGTAATTGTCTATAGAAGGAAATAAGTGACGCCTAAGCAAAAGGAAGTCACAACCTATAGCTCCTCTTTCTGGAATCCAATAACTTTGGTGTGATATAGAATACTATCACTTGATCGTCAGTTAGAAGAAAATGTATCTTGGTGTGGATTTTCCCACTACAACAAGAGAAGACACCAATTCCACTCTTTCGTCTTGGCCGGAGTTTAGCATTGATGCATCCGCTCATGATACTTCCATTTTTGGATCCGTTCTGAACAGCAACATATCAGGGACAAAGCTTCTCAAAACCTATAAGCTTTGCTAGCTAGGGCTAGGCCTAAAAGTTTGCAGTAGAGCCAGTGCACAAAGATTTGATATGGGTTCGAAATGCTTTCAATTGGTTAATATCACTTTTATGAATAAGTATGCTTACTATAGTATAATTTGATTATCATCTTGGAAGTACATCAGCGTTTGAAAGAGAGACTATCTGATCTCAATAATTAGGCAAGTGGTAAGAGAATGGTGGCTGATTAGTGGGAATACATTTTCCTAGAGGACAAACATAAAATAACTCTTGGCCCTTACCTGTTATGGGTCCTCTTCCGTTTGGGTAGAGTTAATCTTCTATAATCGTAAACCTTATTATTCAAACCCAATCGCTTCGTTGATAATCCTCTCACGGATAAATATAGCATCCAAATCTCCACATTTCTAACCATATAGGACATTTCACATATCCACTCTGCCGCAGCTCTCAAACAATTGCCGGAAATGATACTCCTTCTTATTCACAACCTATAGTTAGTTTTACCCAGTGCCCTAATTAATAGAACTCAATCAAATCCTCAATACTCGCACCTGTCTGCCTACTTTCCCTATGGATCATTTGACAACTTTCTTTGAGACACACAATTCTTATATCAATAGAATTCAATTACTCATGAAATGTGTCATAAATCGAAACCTCACAATTTTATAGATTGATATTAATCACAGAGATGATCTCCTTGTGGATTAACGAATGGAAGATTGTCCCAATAGAGGAGTCAAATGAAGCTTCGATATTGCTTTCCCCTACACAGACGCTTTAAATTATGTATTGACGGTTGAATACCAGATAAACCTTTGGAACTCCTATCAACGCAGTAATTGTAACGCCCCAGCAAATGGTAACACTTCTTGAAATATACATTAACCTTAAGAAAGGTATGAATTCATATCTTTGTGTCTCTATTGGCAGTCGTGCGTCTTTCGTGACGCAGACCTTAACACCACAGCACGAGCCAAAGCATATAGATACTTTCATCCTATCTCGCTTTCAGAAGAAGAGTAGTAGTAACTTCGCAAATAGCGCTATGGACAGACTTCCGACCAATAAGTTGAGCACACAAAGACGCTGGACCCTCGGAGGCCGCCTGTAAAATTTAGAGCCAACAAGTCTACAAGCATATCTTTGGAGTCTTGGCTAACATTGGAATCGTTGAAAACGCGTAATAATGTAAAGATACATCTAAATACAATCCTGGTAACTGTGGGCTATTGTCATACGCATATTACACTAAACACTAATTAAGAGTTCAGTCGCGATTATCAAAATAAGATGTATAAGAGCTATAGCCTATATCAATACATATTCTATATGAGCTTACTAAAGCAAATAATTAACTTTGGATAACATAAACTAGGTCCATAACTAACTAATCAGGAACCCAAAGCTTTCTATACACATAGCAAACTAATCATTTTACACTCATATCCGTCTGTATAAAAGATTCCAAATACCATAGCTTTTGTAGAGAATTTGATGATACAATACTTTTCATTTAAACGAATATGTCTTGACTCTAGCCTTGGATAAATCAGTGTGCCTCAGCCACTTTTGTTTGGTAATCAAACCACACGCCTTGATACTAGATAGCTGTTAGTCCGACCCGTCGCATGGTGGCCCACAGATACTAATAAGAGTGTAACTGTACCCTAATTCAACGATAATAGTGCGCAGTCACAAATACAACTTTACGCGTGGTGATACATATGCGCCAAACATAACCCAAGGTACAAATCATTAAACTCTCCGATCTATTCAGATAGGTGGGCCAATGTTATAATTCATCTTAAAGATAGTGTTCACACTTGTAATCAAAAGATAGTCAGCCCTACCTTTTTTTGCACACTATCTAATTTCTTGGGTATAGTCCATCTGTCACAACTAATCATTATAATATCTACAATTTTTTTAAGGTCATGATATATCGCAATTGGATAATATCCCAAAATCTATGTAATATGATCATATAAAGAACTTTCCAAAGAATATTAATCTAAATGACTTCGAAGCAAGTTTTCGATGAGACAACGAGACCTTGTTTATAGATTTAGATAGAGATTATGACAGATTATATGTCATTAAACAAGAGACAGTTGCGACTCAAGAACCACGATCGAGACTGTCCGCACATAAACATACATAGTTAATTTCATATCTTAGCATCTTCAACAACCGCTCATCGATAGTTCTTCTCATAAATAATTCTAACATATGGCATTGCTATTTAAGCAAATCACTATCGCAACACAAATAAACGCTAGACAGAACTACTTACTCCAACCGATTCTGATAAGTAGATGTGCCTACTAAACTATCAGATGATATAAAGTGGTAACAGCTCAAGAAAAATCATTGAGTTTAGTCATATGGCTTCCCACTAGCAATTTCGTTTTAGAGGCACGTACAACAGCTGAATACAACCCTACCCTTCCCAATACAGTGAACACGAGTGATCGCTGTCATGACCGTTATTTCGCCTTGCAAAAACAAATCCACATCAAGGAGCATAACCAAAGGACAACGAACTAAAACTACCACTTTTTGCCTAGAAACCCAAGCTTCATATAATATAAGATACACTGCAAACATCAGTAAAAATAGCAAGGTAACGACATATAACCGGACATGTAAGATGATCTTAACATATGAATAAGTAGTTTTACGGTTAAAAATTCCCATGTAATTCATGAATAATTTACAAAACTTAACATACTGTGCCTATGAAACAATTAAAGCTTAACATCTCTATTGTATTATGGAAACCACGAGATCACAAGTCCATCAAGAAATATTCACGAAGATCAAGTTGATGGTACGTAAGTTTTTAGAACAGACTGGGTATTCATAGAGGTACTTAAGAAGTATATCTATTGAATGATATGAATCCAAACCAAGGGATTCACATCTTCATTTAACCAAAAAGTTGATACATCTCTTCTTCAGACCAAACTTTTGGGAATGCTAGAGAGGAGCTCGTTAGTGCGATGCCTATAGGGTCAGATAAGACTGGCTATTTATAGGGGTGATGCGCCCGAATGATACGAAAATTGAGATTGGTAGTATCAAATAGGCTTGCAGTAGGGGTCAGAAACGTCAGATGTACATGTAATCCGGAACGTGCCACGAAACTAATGGACGTAAAAATGGTGATTATCACCAAACTACAACGTCGTGATAGAGACAGAAGAGCATACAGCCCTAAGCAATCATAGACCATGGATACGATAATGTAGCGCAATCCCCCGAAATATTGCGATACGGATTTACGTGATTCGCAGAACTATTATAATAGTAACTTGAAAAGAATTCTTCCGCTCAAAAGGCGTAATGTTCTCTTTGTATAAGTATCAAATTAACCTTTTAGTTATGGTCGCGAGATATAAAATAAAATAGTTTTGTTCTTATATAATTACAGGTATTCAATAGTCGAAATGAATAGGGCTACGATAATAAAGTTTAATGAGTGCAATATAAAGAATCACAATCATTTATGATCTAAGTGAATACTAATTAAATAAAGTCCAAATCAACCAAGGTCATACATAAACTTCATGTGCATTACACAGTAGATAAGTATTTTGTATGCAATGTCCTTTCTTTTAACCAGAATTATATTCTATGAGAAATTTAAAAAAAAGGCGCTTATAAATAGACTACGTACCGATTGCGAGAGAATCACATAAACACATGCAGTAGAACCCTCCAATAGAGATTATAGTATAGAACTCTATTACTACATCATAGATATCGAGAGACTTGCCCATGAATCTCACAGTCATCAAAAGCGGAGACTCTACGAAGTGATACTCAATAATCAATCAAGTAGCATACACAAACGGACAAACTCTAAGGTAATGCTAAAGTAAAGACGACGATACTGCCGTGATCTGATCATTCACTCGAAGATATTACATTATTCCACAAGAACAAAAACCCATCTACTCAGCAATCAGAATTAGCGTAATCCTAGTTACATGCTAGCGTATGAGGTCACATTGAGTAAGTTTATTGATTCCTCTCGCATTTGAAAACGCTAGAGCTAAAGATGTATTGATTGAAATTTATAAGACCCAGTAGTATATATAAATTGATCAAAATTAAATATGAATTACAGAGATTATAATGACCACAGAAATACTGGTGCTAATTATTGAATAGTTTGCATCTAAAGTTGGAAGAAAGACTCAACTCTCGAAGCTATACGCAAACGATCTCTACGAGATAACCATTGGCGATGAGGTAACCACTAGGACACAAATACTTATTCAAGGTTTAGAAACCTACATCCTTCGTATCCTTAAATCGAAACAGATATTACAATTATTCCCCTTAAACACAATTTTCACGATTTCAGGAAATAGAAAATAATACATGCGATATCTGACCAGAAACTTAATCACTTTGCCTAAGATTAGAAGCTGTGTGACCCCAAGACTCCCTTGACAGTTGCTGGAGATATAGAATACCATAGAATTATAGTGAGACAAAAGGGGAGCCGTTCGATCCTAATTGGAAAACAGGAATACCGTGCTGTATGATACCTGATATCAAATGCAGCAAGCCAAATAGATCTTTAACAACCGTTAAAAATACCTTAAAAAATATCGGTTCTGCTTATATTCGTTGAGTCTAACATTTGTGGCATAACGCTTAGCCCATTATAAATTTAGACCTCTATAAAATATTCCATATCCCTAAAAGGCATGGTATGATTTACAAATAATAATCCCACAGTACGGACATATCTGAACTTTAACCCAATATACTCCAATGATGAAGTATCAATGTGATCTACAAAAAAAATGTACAAGAAACTATTATTCCCCCAACAATTCATTAACTAGAAATTCACTAAATTTCAATTCATATACTATGTATACTCAATGAACAAAAAAATGTAACGACTTACATAAGAATGTATTTTCATATGCTTAACTACTCAGAGTCGAAGAAGCAGACACGATACTGTTCAAATTACTTGAATACCAATTTAGCTGATGGAGTGCTCTTTTCCAAGTTAATATACCCATACTTCTGTATGTATAACCAAATCTATTATTAAAGAAGCACGATAGGCCTTCAGGACATGCTTATCGAAATGATTATAAGATCCTGGTTTGTACCTGTACAGAAAGCGACCCAATCATAGAGAAGAAAAATTTAACAGAGACATAATTGAGCATTCAAAATGATGACGAATCCGCGATGGTAGAAATCACATTTTCCAACTAGAATTTCTATTATACTTCAAAGAGCCAAAAACATAGGCAAATCCACCCCCCCCCCCCGCCAGATCAAAGTCCTCCGATATAATAAACAGAAATTCAAAAAATAGGCAATGATACCACAACAAGACCTAAGGAGAGTGGAGCAGAGAAAAAAAAAAGACTAGTTGAACATGCTAAAAATAAGCATAATGGAAAATGGCTAGAATGCAAATTAAATCTTTTATTAATTTGATAAGTAGCTACCTAGAAATTGCTATATAAAGCAATAGTTACTTATCCGCAATAACAGAAAATCTCATAACTACGAGATAAATTTATTCAGTTTGCACCAATAATCCTATATTATCAGAGAACAAAGCTGCAGCAAAAACCGAGAAAGTTTAGTAGAATACCCTAAACGCGGGTATACTCAAACGTCTATGGGCCGAAAAAAATCATTGCATTCAGCCTTTAATCCAAGCGACGTTGCACCTTCATTCATTCTCAAGCACGGAACTCATAGATCTAGGGGTAACGGACTCGAAAAAGATGGCAGAAAAAGTGCTATTTCTATGTGGGAATATTGTGAAAAATTTCAAAAAATTATAGACTTCTTGTGAGTTTGGATCTACATCCTGTCACACAGTCCACGGCAATCAACCACTGACAGAGACATACCGACCATCCTTAAGGAAAATTTCTCATTAACTTTGACACTTCCTAAAATGAATATCAAATCCTACCCACCAATACACGACCACACTTCACAGACATCCCATATTATAGAAACCAATTATGGTTGAAAGAAATTGATCTAGGAAAAATACAACAATAACAAAAAAAAAATACTATCAAAGCCTTAGACTGCTAGCCAGTCAGTGAGGAGCAACCAGAGCTTCAGAAAGAAAAAGACATTGGATCCTGATTCTTCGTAGTCATACTCAGGCTATTGTTTTCCTTTTGGAAGGAAACAAGAATAATCATTCTCAAATAAGGATACCCATTTTATTAATATAGTAGAAGAGATCCTTAATACATATAAAGAGACTATGGCTTCCTAGAGATGTTGCATTTTGGAGAGAGGCCATCAATGATGAAATGGATTCAATATATTCCCAACACAATACTTGGATCTTAGTTGACTTTGCCTCATGGATCTAAACCTACTTAAGGATGTAAATGGGTTTACCAAAAGGAAATATAATACAGATGGGCTCTTAAACGTTTAAGGCTAGATGGGTAGCCAAAGGATTTAAACAAAAAAGAAGGGCCATAGATTATTTTGATACCTATGCACCCGTAGCTAGAATAACATCCATTTAGAGGCTTTATGGCACTGGCCTTTCAATATTTGTGATTTATATGTACCATCAATGGATGTTAAGACGTCTTTTCTAAATGGTGAATCTGAATGAAGAGGATTACATGGAACAATCCCAGTATATAGATTTGTTATGTCTGGAAAGAAAAAAAAGTTTGCAAATTAGTCAAGTCATATATGGATTAAAGCAAGCACCAAAACAATGCATGAGAAATTTGACTCCTGTCATTTTATTCATGGATTTAAGCATAATAATGCTGATAAATGTATTTATTCTAAATTTACTGATTGTTATGGTGTAATTATTTGTCTTTATGTGGATGACTTGTTGATTTTTGGAATAATAGGAAGGGATATCTGAAACTAAAAAGTATCTAACTTCAGTTCAAAAGAAAGATCTTAAGGAAGTTGCATACTATCTTAGGTATCCAAAGTAAAGAAATATAAGTGGGAGCTATGCTCTATGTCAGTCTCATTATATTTGAGAAAGTCTATAGATTTCAACATTAGGATAAAAGAAGGCAAGTAGCGCCCATATGATTCTGCATTTTAAATTAACTGAGAATTATGGTAGGGCAATTGCTTCAATTAAGAATATGCTAGTCAATTGGTAGTTTAATGGTATCCAATGCATTGCACTGGCCCAGATATTTCCTTTGCAGTTTGTAAGCTTTCTAGATATACGAACAATCCTAGTACAGAACATATGGAAAGCAATTGGTAGCAAGTCTGTGGGTACCTTAAAAGAACAATTGGATTAGGACTGTTTTATACAAATTTCCGTCAGTATTAGAAGGATTATACTGATGCTAGTTGGATAACTATGTGCGAGTGATAACAAGGCTAACGTCTGGAGTGGTGTTTACCCTTGGTGTGGGAGCGGTTTCCATGGGCTTCTAAGAAACAGACGTGTATTTCACATTCAACAATGGAATGCCGAATTTATACGCCTTGGCAGCCGCGGGCAAAGAGGCAGAATGGCTGAGAAATTTATTATTAGATATAAAGTTGGTGGCCACAACCGATGCCAGCCATCATTCTTTGCCGCTGTGATAGTGAAGCTACTATGTCTTAGGGCATATAGTAAAGTTTATAATGGAAAACTAGACATATAAGCTTGAGACATGATTATGTCTAAACAGTGATAATAGATGGCATTATTAACGTATTGTGTTATGTGTGGTCAAGTAACAAACTTGGCAGATCCTTTTACTAAGGGACTCTCGAGAGATTTAGTGAAAAGTACATCTAGTGGAATGGGTTTGAAACTTTTTCTCTAAAAGTCACCTGTAATAGGACCCAACTTACACTATTATACAAATAGTTTAAGGTTTAAAGGGTAATAACAAGTTACAGAAAATGGACTGCAAAGCACTGAAATTTTTTATTTTATCGTGATAAACCCATTCCAGGATGTTCAGTGCTAACTGTTTACGATAAATGAAGGAGTGATATATACTCTTAATGAAGTTCAATAATTTACTAAATGTCTGAAGTAACAGAGACAATAAGGGAACTTCACCTATATGAACATAAGAAGTGAGACAACTTCTGGCAAAAGTTTAAGGTTTACGTTTTGTAAATGTTCATGAAAAACCAGGATGGAGCACGTGGATAGTGCAATTAAAATTTTGTGTTTTTCGCTAAAATTAGATAGAATCATGTGTGTGTATTTCCGTTTTAATATATAAAGTCTTGGTTTAAGCTTAGGCCACCATTGACTTTGTTAGAAATTTGAAATGCTTATACTAAATGAAGGTTTAAATCGAAAGATACCATCTTGTATGCATGAGGATATCAGTATTTGAATGAGTATTTAATATCACAATCTAAGTGGGGGATTGTTATAAATATTTATAGATAGTGATATTAAAGATGTGGTATGTGGCTTAGATGTAAAGGATTGTTTCTCTCCATGATAGAGGTTCGAAACCCATCACTGCAAATGTAAGTTTTATAACTTACCCTGAAGATGGACTTGGGCTCATGCGCGGCCTGGACGCCCAAAGCACGGCCCACGTTCAAGCTTGACAGTTATTAAAAATTAACCGCAATCGCAGCTATGGAGAATCGAACCTGTGCGTTCCAGGTGAGGAGGCGCCTGTAAACCATTAAGCCAACTGCACATCTGGTTCATGAAACGGAATTTTAATATTTAACGTTTGCAACTGCATATTCAAGAGTTGCGATTTTTCATTAGCATCCCTTCAAAATCTATAAATAGGGGTCACCATACGATATCTTTAACTCATTTTTCACATTTGCTCTAATCAAATACACAGTTTTGTAGAGAACTCTGAAGAACAAACTCGAATTGTTGTCTGCAGTTGGTGACTTTATTGTATCCTGGAGGTGAATTGCTGTAACCGGCAACAAACCTCTTCGAGTGGGGCATTTATCCCTTAAAGATAGTGTTCATACACGCCTCAAAGCTCGCATTGATTTTTTGATTCTTGTTGCTGCTCAAATTTTCTAACAGTGTCGTAATCTCTGATCAGAATGAGTATTGAAATTTTTAGGCTGTATTTTTTTTTTTTTTTTTTTTTTTTTTTTTTTTTTTTTTTTTTTTTTTTTTTTTCTTTTTTTTTTTTCTTTCTTCTTTTTTTTTTTTTTTTTTTTTTTTTTTTTTTTTTTTTTTTTTTTTTCAGGGGCAGCGTCCTCTGTTTTGAGTCTAATAGCTTGTGTCTCCGCGTCCCAACTCTGTCGCAGAATTTAGAGACTGAAAACTAGTCTCAAGGCATGAAACTATACTCATGTACATAACGCATGATTGAGTATTATGTAGCTGCTGGTTTTGAATTGTAGTTGTTTTTAATATGCTCTGGTCGGTGCTCTAGTTCTTTTTGTTTTGTGTTTGTTTCTATAATTTAGAAACAAACAATGCTAAGAGAAAACTTTTTATATTAAAATAATGATAAGAGAATCACTTTTGGTTTTTTAGGTGTTTCTATAATTTAGAAAATATTTAGGGAAGTTGTTGCAAGGATTTTTTTTGTGTTTTTTTTAACAATTTTTCTTACACTAAGAAAAATAATAAGATTTAAAAGAAGCTGCTACTAGTACTCTTAAAACCCTCTTTTTCACCACAAAGAAATGGGGTCGGTACCAGTGCTGATTATGACAGATTTGTTGTTCTGTTATTCTTTTCTCCTTCACTTCATTTATCAAATGAAGGAGAGGTGTATTTATTTATTTATTTATTATTATTATTATTATTATTATTATTATTATTATTATTTTCTGTAATCCCATTTGGACAATGTTGAGCACCTGTCTCTCTCTGATTAATTGATTCAGTTTCTTGTCTGTTTCTATATCAGCTGTATGGTTCTGTTTTAATGCCAGCTAAGGTAAGGATAGAGATTGATAATGATAATTCTCGTAAATAAATGAAAATTGGCTTTATTCCAAATGATAATTCTTGACCGATCTTTGTCCTAATAATCTATTAATAGGATTTGTTCTTGAAATCAGTTTATGTTCTTGGTGGATCAAAGAAAATAAAGCTGCTTTAACAAGTGTAAATTGGTGGTTGCTCTTTAATGGTTTTAAAATTTCAAATGGAATAAGGCATGTAATCATTGAATGATTTTTAGATGGCTTTGAAGAATGATTTTGATCATTTTGAGTCAGAAACTTGTATAATTGAAATACTGAATCATTTATATTTATATACACAGATGTTCATGCTTGTTTTTATCATTTTTTATATAGTTTAGAATTTTGGTTAATGCACGTGAGTGTGTATTTGTTGATTGAATACTTATAATGTAAGAGCATTAACAGCAGCTTCCCTTAAACTCCATTCTCTTCCCTAGTGTAGGGAAAACTGTTAAAAAAACACAAAAAAGTCTCTGCAGCAGCTTCCCTAAGTGTTTCCTAAACTATAGAAACACCAAGGGAACCACTTTTGGTTCCCTTCATCCAGGGAACAAAAAATGGTTCCCTTAGCATTATTTTAATATAAAAACTTTCTCTCTTCTCTCTTTCTTCTCTACCATTTGTTTAAAATAATATTTAAATAATTTCTCTTTCCTCTCTCTTTCTTCTAACATTTAATTTAAATAGTATTTAATTCATATAGAGAAAGTTGAAGGGAAGCTGTTGTGGAGTGCATTTAAATAAGGAACTAAAAAATAGTTTTGTTCCCTACATTAAAGAAAAGTTGAAGGGAAGCTGCTGCTAATGCTCTAAGAATAATAGTTGTAATCTATCATTTGACTACCATGCTAAAATTATTTGCAATTGACAATATTATAAATAAAATTTAATTTTGTTTTCAAAAAATAAAAAATAATACAAAATTATTCGCAATGACTTGTAAATAATTGCAGATGACTTGTTATTCGCGATGACTACTTAAGTCGCCGTAAATGACTTGTTATCCATGATGACTTCAAAGTTGTCAAAGATAATTATTTATCAACGACAACATATTCTTTTCTTTTTTTTTTTATGATCTTTAATGTTATTTACGATGATAAAAAGTCGCCGTTGATTAAAAATATCAGAGATGACATAAAAGTCGTTGCGAATAACCGTTATGACGAAGCAACAACATTGACAAATTGTCATTGTTAAAGGTCATTTATGATGATATTTAGACTTTTAGCGACGAAAAAAATCGTCGCTAAAGACCAAAATTCTTGTAATGATCATATCTAAGCTCTGCTTTTGCATTTTCAAAACTCACTAAGAAAGAAACAAGAGCATTAATCCAAAGAGGTAATAAGAATCGAAAGCAATCTTTTAATCCAACTCCAACATTTCTAGTTTCATGGACGTATGTAGTTACTTTCCCCTCTCAGCATTCACACTCGTTTGTCATGGCAGACAATTTTTTTTTTTTTATATTACTTTCTATGCTTTCAACCTTCCATATACATGTGTTAAGGTCGAAGTACATCTAGTTTATGGAAGTTTATGCTTTCAACCTTCTATCTGTCGTAAATTTACAAGGAAGTTTTTATTTTCTCGCCAACCAAACAGAGGGTAGGAAAAACCAACAGACCAATGCATAAAAAACAATCGATTCGATGCCAAACACCAAAGAGAAAAAAAAAAAAAAAAACTGAAAGTAGAAACATCTCCACAAACAAATATGACAAAAAATGGCAAGTGGGTCTCTTCGAGAACAAGTTTAAGCTCAAAAAAACCGCAGAAATATGAGTCAAATCAAAGATGAACAAAAAAAAAACCTCACAACAAGAAAAAATCATAGGAAATCGAAAGGAAAAATAGAGAAAAGAGAGAAGATCTTACCTCTGTGGATCGATGGTAGCTCGGCTGTTCTGCAACCGCTACTCCACCCTCTCTCTCTCAAACCCTTTTCTTGAACTCACATTGATCTCTTTCGGGGGGTAGAGGAGGAAGGTGTGACGTTGTTTGGTGGGAGGTGGCGCTGCTTCACGTTGGGCGGAAGCACTAGACAGTAGTGGGTGGAAGAGGGGGGAGGGAAAACTTTTGGAGGAGAGAGAGAGGGGGAAAAGGCCGGATGGTGGGCGGTGGCATTGCTTCGTCATAGGCAGAGGCACTGGATGGTTGTGGGTGCCAGCGCTAGTTGGTGGTGGGCGCCAGCACTAATTGGTGGTGGCTAGAGCTATTTGGTGGTAGACCGTGGTGGGTGGGAGAGGGGGTAGTTAGGGAAAAGTTTTGGGGGAGAGAAAGGGGAGGAAAAAAAAAAGAAAAATGCTTGAATGGGAAGCCGCATGCGGTTTTGAATTATTTTTTTTAATAGGCGGTTGGGTTAACTAGCAAAAAAGCGGATGTAATGCAGATAGAATGCTCCTACTTAGCATTACTCCATAAATAAGGATTTAAGTTAAATTTTTTGTAATTAATTGCGGTTAGACCAATCTGCAAAAATAATGCGTGGCAGGGGTACAAAGTACACTTTTATGACATTCAAATCAGTGCCTGATCTTGACCGAAGGGTACGCACATAATTGGTTATGCCCTTCAAGAGAACCAAGGGCACTAATCGGTGAAGTTCCAAACAAAGATCTGAATTTGGATTTCTTAAAAAAAAACTTTGTTACAAAATCGAGGAAAATCAATTTGAAAACAAAAACTGGATTTTTGCCACCAGACGCCTAAGCTTCTCTTTGCTGGGCATTCCAGTCCTAAGCCAACAAAAGTTCTCTTTCTATTGTGTTAAATTTAATTCAAACCCCAAAAAGATTGATAGGTATGGTGGTTGTGAGAGAGTTGGGTTCACAGTGATGGTGGTGGTGGCAGTATAGGGGAGTGGGAAGACTTGAATCTCGAGCTTGTTTATTGTGCATATACAGTTATTGAAAACAGTGATCACCATAAATATTATAAGAATGTTTTGACAAAACTAGGAGAATTTCCATATTGCCAAAATGAACAGTGAGGAAAAAAAAATATATATAAATAGAAAAACTTAGTCAGACCTTACATGTTCGGGTCAATTGATTTACATAGATAGGTAGTTTGTACATCATCATAAAAGCAAAAGCACGCATATGTTAGATAACGATTGCATAACAATTCATTATCAAATCAACCTCCTCCAAAGACACCATCCAAGCAGAGCAGTTTTGAGTCTACTCCATGCCTTTAATCTCCGCTATTCTTCTCATTAAGATTGGACTGACAAAAAATAAAAGAAAGCTTTTGAATTTTCTTACTTTATTTTTTTATAAATTCATTTGATAAAAATTTGAAAAAAAATAATAATAATAATAAAGGATACAAGAAATAGCACACAAACATTTACGAGAAACAAAAGCCACCCAATGAAGTAACAACAACAAGACAACAAGAAGAATTTTGTTTTACTGACAACAAATGTGAAATGGAACCTTTGTTTACACATGCTACCGCAAGAAAATGAAGTGTAAAGGTCTTGCTATAATATCATAGACACAAACAAAGTGTTATTGACACAAACATTCATTCTGATCTTCCTAAACATATCTCGTGGTATAATAAAGTATTGGTACAAACATACTTATGAGAAATAAATTCACGAGCAGTCTTAGTTTTGCTAGATGCATTTCACAAGGGGCAAGATTAGCATATTGGACACAAAGTAAGCATCATTATCTACATTGTAAAGAATAAAACAAAGCAACATTTCTTTTTTTATTTTAAAATACTCCACTGCTATAGGACTTAAAAGTAAAACAACTGAACAACATATTCAGCATCCATCCATGCCTAGTATTATAAAAGAAAAAATTTCATATGATATCAGGCATAATTCTTACTACTTCAATCGTCGTTGAAAATTGGCAATCATTGACCTCCGGCAGTTTTGCTTCCATATATTGAATGCCATCTTAGCCCTGAAATTTCAATACAAGTTAATTAACAACAAAAAAGCATAAAACTAGAAAGATGCTGGAAGCCTCCGATACTGATGCAGTCCTGGGGTTTAGTCATTTATAGTTTGAATGTAAGGAAGTTCTACAGAAACAAAACTCAAACTAAACATCAAGAAAGCGTCCAATACGCAGCAAAACAACTTAGGTGCAGACAACGAGTATCAATTTTGTCTACATAAGCATGCATAAAATGTTAAGCAATTGTGCAAGAAAACTTAATTAACTAACAACATAAAAATAGATCTTTCCAAACAGAGTAACAACAGAAGAACTACCACAAACTAACGAAATAAGGCTAGGATAAAAGGGCTATAGATAAGAAAGAATTTTTCAGAGAGGCAAGGAAGAGAGATCAAGGAGAAACAAGGAGAGGTGGGAGCAGCCGAAACAAAGAAAACGAGAGACAGAGTCTCCAATTGTAAACCTCCCCAGTAAAGCAATATACCAAGACCCAAGTCCCTAAGTAAAGGGTTTAAAGAAAACTTCCTAGAATAAAGACTTCAAGAGCTCTAATATATATTCCAACTAAATAATGCAGTGGTATGTGCCTGATTACATCTGTTACTTGAGTGCCGCTAAACAAAAAGCCATCTTACTCTCAAACCAACAAAATTTTCCCTAATTTCTAATAATGCATGTGTCCCTTGTTATGCTATAAAGAAGCATGTATGCAAATCAAGCAAAAAGTGTGCATTTGCTTTTTGAAAACTACAAAATAACGGGATCCATAAAAAAAGTTCACAAAATGACAGGATGGCTGAGAAAAGGAAATGTGGATCAAGAATTTGGTGGTCTACCTGTGTACAATGAAGAACTACAAATACAACAATACAAAACAATACTTTGATTCATGTACAAAACACTAAAAGGACTATGGGGAGATCTTGAAAGGCTTTAATAAATACAGTGGAAGAAGATATGCTTCAATGATTAGCAAATATTTAACAAATGATATGGTTTTCACGCGCAAAAAGGTATAAGTAACCAAGCCCCTAGAATTCGGTTTAAGGCTTAGTCAAGTTCACTTGAAAAAAAAAAGGAAATGACTATATCTTGCATGACATATGCATGGAATAACAAGAAACATGTATCATCTATAGAACCAATATTTAAACCTACACAGAACATGAACAAGCTAAATTCAGAACCATTGTTGTTTTGGTTCTAATTACTTATCCATTTAGTTAATCAATAAAGTTTAGAACAAGGACACATACTCCAGTTTGTCAGCTATCTTTTCAACTGCAGGAAGTAATTTATATGTGACCTCTCCACGTACAAAAGCAGCTCGCCTGTTTAGCATCAATGTGCTATCAGAATATCATAAGTCTTACACAGATAAATATCAACAATGTAGCATGCACAAACTAATGTGTATAAACATATGTATATTTCCTAAAACATATCACAATGCTTATGTATAGCATGTGGTACTTCTACCTCAATATCATTGTCGCAACTCGCAACATCAAATGACAGATATCTGCAGACTAAAGGATTACTTCTGGTAACTCTAATTAGGCATTAAATTCATCAATCCTTTTAGAAATCCTTTCTAGATGGAGTTTCTCTCAATCTTTGCAACCTTCCATATGCAAAGTTGTGGATTGTTTTGAATTTTGATACCAAAGATGTGACTTTGACAAAATATAGACTCAGTTTGATTTTCTATCAAAACCTAAGTTGTTTAGAGGGAAAAATGAGAAAACCTTCCTCTTGGAGCAAAATCAAACAAACCTTGAAATCTCAAAAGAACTAACAAGCTTGATACAAAATTAAAACATCTCTTGCAAAGCTGTCATAGCCTCTATTTATAAAATGAATTAGTAACATTAATTCAAATGAGGAATCTACATGCATTTGCTCATTAAAATTTGGACAAGATAAATGAGGACATAGATTAGCTAGGACAGCAACCCAAGTTTACTAATGAGATAATGAGGAAACAAATAGGTAAGTTTGGATGGATATAAATAATGCTTTCATATATGGAAGCAAACATGGCAAACCCAATAATAGGTTTCCACACATGAATCAAGCATTCAAACAAACATATAAAGCAAAAACATGTGTGTTGATAGTTTCAACTATTTCAGCTGAGATTTAAACTATGATTGAACAACAAATAAACATACTCTTCTTTGTCAATCAGCTGATAAAGTGGCTCGGATGACTTTTGCTTCGTCTGCACCCAACCATAAAGTTTAGATATCCTGTCCGAAATGTTAATGTGTTAATTGGAGCGCATTGTAGCATCAACTAGTACTTATTCAAATTTGAATCATAATGATACCACTGATAAATATGACCAATTAATCCAAATGAACCACTAGAAGTCCTATAGAAATAACTCCCGTATAAAGATTGCAAAGGCATATGCTTACTTCAAAATTAAACAAAATATCTTATCATAATTTAACAAAAGGATTGGAACAATGAAAAATCTTGTTTTATCATAATAACATAGTCAATTTGAACAAACATATGCGAACCTAAAATATGAAATTGAAGAATTGCCCAAAAAAAAAAAAATTATACAACAAAGCAAAGGTGATAAACAATATAGCTATATTAGAAATTTTATTTCAACTAAAGCAGAATCAGACATACTCCTCTTTGACGACAGGATCCCCCACAAATGCAGAGTTTATATATCGAGAAGCTACTTCACCAATCCTGATCCAGGATACACACAATATCATAAATTGTAACTGAAAGAATTAAAACCCATTTTAGCCATATCAACGCCTACTAATTTAAATTTCCATCTGAAATAAGAAAGGAAAAGATAAAGCATACTCACGTGCCGCAAGCACAGAGACCAACGTAAACTGCAGGGGTAAGAGTGACGAGCAAACCAGCCCTCTTCCTGCCAAAAAAAAAAAAAAAAATCCCATAAATAATTTGATTGAAGGACTGGTAACATTTTGCTTTGGAATTGGAGGGTGTGGATGAAAATTCCGTAAGAAGAAGAAGAACCAGTTCCAGATACATACAGCACAGACAAAGCCATCTTGTGCAAAAGCCTTTGGAAAGATGGAAACCCAAGGATTGCCTTTGGAAAGACAATTACCTCACGCCTGATAAAAGATTTTGATTCTGTTCAATTAATTAATAAGGAACTACCATATATACTACTCGTGGGTTAATGATACTGCAACTCGTTTGGAAAGAAAAAGATTGCCTTTGCGGATGCTCTATAGATTCTAGAACGATCTCCTGTCTTTTATACATTTATTGGCCGGGGCCCCAACGCAAAGGCGGCGGAGGAGGACTGAGTGGTTTTGCCCCATCCAGGACATATTACTAGCTCGGCCCATATGTCACACCCTGACGGCCCACTTTAGGGCATAATCTCGTCTGGGTCGAGATCTTCTTTTGTGGCTCTGGAGGCCCAACTCCAGTCTGTGTTTGTCAATCCTGTTTTCGACAACAAAATAAGAGGAATGTTATATATTAAACCACTATCTTATTCTTATACTACTATGCTGACTTAGCATTGTCATATCGTCATTGTTAAAAAAAAAAAAATTCAATGATGAATTGACAGTGTTATGTCAACATAGTGACAGTGTTATGGATCTTTATTCAATTATATAGATAATGTAATATGAAATTTTATTTTTTTATTTTTCATTAAAAAGAACAGCTATAGCAAAAACTTTTTTTTTTTTTCTAATCAATATAGGAAAAAGGGGGATACATATGATCAAATAAGAGAGGGTTGGCTCCCAACTACATACCCAAATGGAAGAATTTAGTAATGCGGAAAATAAAAACAGAAAATAGAAAATGAGTCCAATTATATGTGTCCAATGTGTTGGCATTTGAAGTAAATGAAAGTTATACGGCCAATGTGTTAGCATTTGTAAGCTTAACATTTCTCTTGAAAAATTGCTGGTAATGTAAAACAAATCATAGCGGTTTACAAAAAACGACGGTAAAAATTTCATTTACCAGCATTTTTTGCAACAACAGTTATGAAAAAGGACAAGAATTCTCCATGTTTTTGTAGTGAGAGTAGTCTCATTTGTGTGCAGAGATATATATAATTCTACCATGGCAAGGAGGTTTGGTTAATTTGGGATTTTTCGTTTTTTATTTGGCATTTGAATTTTGTACTCTCCTCCAAACTTCGTATAGAAATTTATCTCCTTTGGAGGAGTAAGCCCATAATGAGTGAAAAGAGTTTTAATATTATATGTAGGGATGTCCCCATGAGAGAAAAATGCATTCCCTAAATTCATACCAAGAACCATTCATAATATATTATTACAAGGCAGTAACCATTTATATAAAGCCTTAAGAATCCTTATCCAAGAAAGCAAAGCAAAGTCTAGTCTCACATTAACATGTGATAGCACATCTAACTCAAGGCACTTTATAGCCTGCACTAAAGTACACTAAATACTAATTAGCTTACTAAGTTGGAAAACGTGTTTTCAACGTAAAGTTACAAAGATATAGTAATCAACAGTAAATAGCCAAAAAAAAAAAGTTATCCTCTATAGCATTCTTAATGGCCTCAACAAAGTAGCTCTTTGACTACTTTATTGAGGCAATTTAATAAAAAGTATAAAAAAAGCCCTTTAGTGGTGGACTCAGCCATTTGGCCCAAAATATCTGATGAGTGTACAGTACTCATCAGATTCAAACCCTTAAAATATTATATTTTCTTTCTTCTACCTTTTTTTTTTTTTCTTTCTTTCTTCCTTCCTCTCCCACACACAGTTCTTCTTCCCCAATTTTTTTTTTCTTTCATGCATAGTTCTTCTTCCCCAATTTGTTTTTTCTTTCTTTCTTCCTCTCCTTTCTTCCTTCCTCTCCCACACACATTTCTTCTTCCCCAATTTTTTTTTTCTTTCTTCCTTCCTCTCCCACGCACAGTTCTTCTTCCCCAATTTTTTTTTTCTTTCTTTCTTCCTCTCCCACGCACAATTTTGATTTCAGAATGAGATTTTGAGGGTTTTGGTTTCAGAATGGACAAGGCTAAAGGAGGGGTTTTGTGTTGCGTTTGATGAATTTATGATATATAAGCTAGGAATTTGAGTTCGATGAATGATGTTTGTAATGGAGACGAGAGAGAGAGAAGAAACTCGGGAGAGAAGACGAGTTTGTGAATATATATATATAAGGAATAGTGATAATGGGTAGTTAATTTGCTAGGGGTGCTTTAAAAAAGTTGATGGTTAAAATAAAGAAAAAGTGGTTTTCAGTTAAATTGGCTAGTAAAATCTGCTGAGGCTACTAAAAAATTTTTTAAACGTTTGAAATGAATTCTTTAAAAGAAGAAAAAATATACAAAAAGAAAAAGTGGCTATTCTTTTAAGATCCCACTAACATGTGAAAGTACACCGGATCTGTTGGATTTATTGGAGGTATACATTTACTGATCACTCTAATCATGGCTGGCTCGATACATTTTGGGGCTTAAGGTGAGAAGTTTAAATGATGCATTTTTTTAAAAATTTAATATTAATTTAATATTAGATTTTTATTAAAAAATCATTCTTCTCTCTTTTTGAGATGCAAAATTACTTATTAAAGTTTTATATTCAAGTTTTTCTAACATTCAATTTTTAATTGATAATATAGTTAATCAATTTAATCTTTCTTGTGACATTGTTGATCTTAAGTATGATTTTATCAATTTTAATTTTGAAAAACTTTTTTCTGCAGAAGCAACTGTTACAGGTATTGTCAATACAATTCTATAAGCGATACATGCATTAGGAAAAGAATCAAATCTTTTTATATAATTTAATGTGTCAATTGGAGCACTTTATTCTATTTGTAAAATTTCTTTTAAAACTTTTAATTCTAAAAATAAATCTAAACAATCAAGTCTTTTTGGTAACTAACCTTTTTTTTATCATTGATCAGATATTGAATGATTTTAAGGACTTGAACAATGAATTGTTGGAAATTAATGAAATTTGAGAATAAGAGAAAAATTTGAATTTGAATAAGAGTTTAATAGAGAAATAGAGAGAAAAAATGGAAACTTATAAAAAAATATGTTCATAATTGAATAAAATATTTAGAAACTTTTCATATTCTTAACATTAATTTAATTTTTGTTTCTTTCCATTTTATTGTGAACGTTAGATTTCAATCATTTGACTCCAATAATAAATGCTATATTTTTTAACATTGTGTGTGAAAAGAAACTATTATTTAATTCTCTTATTTAATGTTATAAATTTTACTATAATTTGAGGCCTTAATTCAAGAATATTGACTATAATTACTTATTTACCATAATTATTAATTAATTACATGTAGACCAAAGTTACTATTAATTACTTATTTACATTTTACCATAATTTGAGGCTTTAATTAGAGAATATTGACTATAATTAAGGCCTTAAATATTTTTTTATGGAATAAATCTTCATTAATATTTATTAATTAGGGGCCTTAATTAGATAATATTGAGTATAATCAGGGCTTAATTTTTTTAATTTTTTTTTTATGGAAAAAATTTTCATTAAATATTTTTTTGTTGCCTTATTAAATTGGGGGCTTTAGGCAGCTGCCTAATCCGCCTAAGGGTTGGGCCGCGCCTGACTCCAATAGCACTACTGATTGCTATTAAAACAAGAGTCACAAAAACTCAAGAGAAAAGAGTTGTAAGAACTCCAGAAACAAGAGTTGTAATAATTCAAGAATTACACGATAGTTTTGCGTAAATTAAATTTATTATTGTCAATGTAGGAATAGAAAAAAACGTGTAATGTTCAGACTTTTTCTCTATAAATAGAGTCTTGTATACAATTAAATAATTAAGGAAAGATGTAGCTTAGAAAAGGCTTTAACGTGTGGACGTAGGCTATAAGTTGAATCACCTGAATTCTGTATCTTTCTTTCAAGCTTTCATCTCTTTAAATTATTTTGTAATCTAATATGGTAATAGAGCTAAAGGTCTTGAATTTGAACCTTGACTCTATCATTTACTTTTTATTTCAATTAAATATTTCACATATTGAGTATCACCTATTAAAATGGAGTTTGAGCCCACGAGTGACAGGGAGTATTAAAGTATTAATTAAGTGATTAAATTGATCTCTTTCTATCAGTTTAAGTTTTGTGGACAAGTGGTGATTTAACATTGGATCAAAGCCTTTTAAAGGCACCATTGCTATTTTTCTTTGATCCCTTATTCTATTTTCTTCTCAATGGCTACACCACCAGCTTCTAAAACTCCATTTTCTTCGTTAATTACCACCGTCGGGTCCACACAGTCAAAATCTTCCTCTACAATTTGATTGAAAAATTGAACTAACACCAAACCACCCGTAATTCTTTGTGTCTCTTTCTCTTTCTTGCTTTCGCTATTATTTTTGTATTTTATATTTCGAGACAAACTTTAACATGATATCAGAGCTACTTTCTTGTAGCCTTCAATAAATGTCCGTAACGTGTCCTGGTGTTTCTTCTGTATTTTCTTGGAAATATAAAACACAATGCTTTCCACATTTGATCTCTTTTGAAGATGACAATAACAAATTACTCAGTGAACCAGCAACATCCTCCATAAAACCCAAGTCATAGCATGTCTCTGGAGCATCAAGAAGAAATTGTCTTATGTCCATTACAGAATCTCCAGGATTCAGCTGCAAGTAGATTTACAAATTTAGTTGTCCATATCTTATAACGGATAAGGTAAATATTATGCCAAGAATAAATAACTCAAATTCCATATTAAAAGACTAAATTACTTCCTGATCGAAGATCAAGCGTCATAATCCATTCCAACATACACAAACTAAAATATAATGGAATGAGGCTTTGTTGAGTTGTTGAAGATATGCATCCAGATATATCATTTCCAAATATAAGATACTTGCTGGTAATAAAAGGCTTAAGTTATGCCTGCCACGCACGGTGCCACCATCCACTAATTTCGCATATATAAAAGTCTTATCTGCAATAATAAATAGGAACATTGTCTCCTCCTCACCTTAAATAAATAAGACAGAATCAATTGGTCTAAAAATGTTTCTTCCCACTTCGATAACTTAGTAAACAAAAGACCAATAGCTGAGATGAATAGTTGCATGTCTGCCAAATATGCCATATATGCATATACAAGTATTATTAATTATATTTATATATATATTATATATACTATACTAATTAATATATATATTATATTGATGATTATGATCAACGTATCTGAAAATAATGACAGCATGTATCGGTCACCCAACTCTTTTTAAATGCACCAAGTTCCTTTACATTAAGGCAAATATTTAGCTGAATGCATAGGTGCCTTTCCCCCCCCCCCCCCCCTCCCCACAAAATCAAAAAAAAAAAAAAATCTACCAAAATGCTAGGTTCATTTGAGTGTTCGATTTTATTTTATTTCTTTATTAACTTGTGAATATCAAGGAGAAAAAAAATTAGAATTATGTTTGGATAACATAGAAAAAATGTTTGAGTAGGTGAATATATTTTAAAAAAAAAATTATAATTAATTCTAAAAAAAAAAAATTGGGTGATTTGAAAACCACCTCTTACTAAGGGTAGCTGTTAGCCACTTCGAAGACCTTTCAGTACCACAGATAAGTGCGCATGGCTCCTCTCAGTCGTTCATTTCACGTCTCATT
>FXXK01001715.1:0-51418 GCA_900184695.1 Betula pendula | reverse complement strand
TAACATGTTATAATTAGTTATAACATATTTAACTATATAATTATATGCTAATAATTAATGTGTTAGTGTATATTAACTATGGTATATAATATTATGACATATGGACCATATGGTTTAGTTGTTAACTAACATATTTAATGCTTAGTATGTAACTATATAATTATATTAAATAGTTAGTATATAACTATATACACAAATATAATATATGACACATCACACATGGACATGGTTAACTATAGTCTCTACTCTCTAGTTCTTAACATATTGTTACCTATCGACAAGATATATATACTATATTATATAATATGCCTTATATAGTTACATATTATATATTTATATTATAATTAAATATAATATACTAGTATTAGTTACTTACATAGTCATGTATGACGTATACCATAATTTATAGTTATAACTTAGTACTAGTTAAGAGTTATTATGTTACTAGTTAATACGGTACACTTATTAACACGAGTACTATTTCATTGATCAAACTTTAACAATATTTAATAAGGTAAAAAAAGTTAACATATTTAATAGTTAATATATAACTATAATGAATATTTAGTACAACTATATAAATAAACATATTATATGACACATCACACATGATTAATTATACTTGTCCTATAGTTAATTAGCTATATAGTTATATATGCATGGTATGCTAAACTTACTACTTACTCACATTATAAATATATTATAGTTTCTACTCTCTAGTTCTATATAATAGAACATTGTTAACTATAGACAATAGTTATATAATAGTTAATATGTATATATGACCGATTATGCATGCACCTATATATGATTGTGAAAAATTTAAATTGTGGAATATATCACATGTGTAATGAGAGCATGAAAAAATCAATTAGTTTCTATCTTTAAAAATATATGCTAAAACTTTTCCTTATTACTGTTAGTCTTAAAGAGTAAATATGGAAACACATTATGAGACAATATATGCATATATGACTAGATTAGATTTAATTTTTGAATAATCACACGTAATTTTGTAATGATTGTATTTGATAAGGAGAAAGTAATAAAAAATTTTATGAAGATCTAATCCATGCGAATTGCATACCATATTTGTGTGTGCTGAGAATTAATTAATATCAATGCTATATTTGATGAGCACTAAATATCAAATTCAAATAAGTGCATACTATATATGATAGATTGAATAAGGATGAAAACTTGGCTAGGTTCATAATTTAGGAATTATATATATACCAAATCATAAATTGATATTTAATTAATTATATAAAATAAATATACTATATTTATATACAATTATATATATACAATATATGTATACAACTAATATTTTCTTGTATTGGTAACCTTACTAGAGGTTATTTGTTACTATATATATTAGTATATTATCAATAATGGCAATAAATGATCATATCCTTATGTTTTACTGTGTATATTGTAAAAAAAAAAAAAATTCAATATATGTGTATGCATTGATAGCTCATAAGAATTAATAGTTAGAACTTAGAATTAATGTCATAAATAAATATTATCAATAAAAAATCATATTGAATTAATGGTTAGAACTTACATGTTACTTTGTATATTAAAAAAGAAAAGAAAAACGTATATCAATGTGTAGCTATATCCATTTACAGCTCATAAGAATTAATGTCATAAATATTACCAAATAAAAGATCATATATGTATGTGTTTCTGTATATATTACCCCAAAAAAAAATGTATGTTAATGTATATGCACTTAAAGCTCATAAGAATTAATGGTTAAAACTAATGTCATAAATAAATGTTACCAATAAAATATCATATCCTTATATGTTACTCTGTATATTACAAAAAAAAAAAAAAAACTTATATCAATGTGACAATATGTATCCATTTATAGCTCATAAGAATTAATGGTTAGAATTAATTATAAGGATACTGTGTATATTACCCAAACAAAAAAATGTATATCAATATGTATTTATTTACAACTCATAAGAATTAATGGTTAGAATTAATGTTATAAATATTACCAATAAAAGATCATATTCCTATGCTACTGTGTATATTACCAAAAAAAAAAAAAAAAAACATATGTCAATGTCTATGCATTGACAGCTCATAAGACTCAATGGTTATAACTAATGTCATAAATAAATATTACCAATAAAAGATCATATCCTTTATATGTTACTTATGTTACTTAGAATATTACCAAAAAAAAAAAAAAAAAAAACCTATATCAATGTGTAGTTGTATCCATTTACAGCTTATAAGAATTAATGGTCAGAATTAGTGTCATAAATATTACCAAATAAAAGATCATATTTTTATGCATTTATGTATATATTACCAAAAAAATACAAACTATGTCAATGCATAGGCATTTAAAGTTGATAAGAATTAATTGTAATGATACTTAACGGTTAGAATTAATTGCAAGGATACTGTGGGTGTGTTTGAGATTACGATTTTAAATCAAATCGCAAAAACTTGATTGTTTGGGAATTGCGTTTTAAAAAAATTGCGATTTGAAAACGCAGAAAATATGCATTTTCAAATCACAGATAAGGGGATAATTTTTTGAAAACGCAGAATTTTAAAGCTAAATTGCGATTTTAAAGGCCAAACTACAATTTTGTCAAATGCTTAATTGCGTTTTCAAAACTCACGTTTTCTAATCGCACTTTTTAAAATCGCTATTTTTAAAATCGTACTTTTTGAAATCGCAATCTCAAACAGACCCTGTATATATTACCTAAAAAAAAAAAAAGACGTATATCAATATCCATTTACAGCTTATTTTTTTTATTTATTTTTGAAAAATTGGTAACCTTTCATTTCACAATATCGAAAAAAAAGAGCTACAAAGCTCTATCATAATAGAGTATGTTGCTCCGATGTTACAATGTCAAAGATACAAAAAGGAATATCCTCCATCTAAACCCTATCTATGACATGTATAATCGCATATTTTGTAAGTCCATGAGCCGCACAATTGTTCTCTCTCTTGGTATAATCTGTCCATACCTGCTCCAATTTGGGCTTGTATCCTTAATCGCATTGACAACTAGCAATGAATCACCCTCCAAAATAATACTAGGTAAACCCAGATCACGACTAAATTCTGCTGCTTGTAGGGTCGCCAAAGCTTCTGCCACTACTGGTTCTGTCAAAAAATTAATAGTATGGCTTCAAGCTGCGATGACCTGGCCTAAGTGATCCCGAACAATAATACCAACCCCCAAACGTTTGTGGACGGAATCAAGAGCCACATCCCAATTTACTTTAAAAGAGCATGGTGGGGGGTTGTTCCACTGAAATCTGGCTTCCACCCGTGGAGTTGGGACAGCTACTTCATCCTTGAAGTTGGCTGTTCGATAAGCATTCCATGCAAGAACGGCATTCTGAAAAATTATTAATGGAGGAGTAAATTCGCCTCCATGAATCACACTATTTCTTCGGAACCAAAAACTTTGTGCAACCATCGCATAAAGAGCGAACTCATCTTTCGGATATCTGTCAAGCCACCCCTCCATAACATCAATGAAAGAGTCGCCCCCAATAGTACTCTTGTGCATCCTCTTATTGCATGATCCCCATACATCACGGGCAACAGGACATGTCCACAAAATGTGGAGAGTGGTTTCACTATCCCCTTGACAGAAAATACAGGAGGTGTCCGTTAAAATACCTTTCTTTTTTAGGTTCATCCTGGTGGGAAGAAGGTCATTGCATGCTCGCCAAAGAAACATCTTGACCGGATTCGAGATTGTCAACCTCCAAATTGTCTTCCAAATTTTGCTACCATTTGAAAATTGGGAACACTCGCCATTTTGTCGCTCTTGCATTTCTTTTGCCATATGGTAAGCACTACGAACCGTGAACTCCCCCAAAGAAGTGCCCCGCCAAATCTCTAAATCTTTTTGCATATATCGACTGAGTGGAATGTTGCAAACAATCTCAGCTTCATTTTCCGAGAATATCTCCTTGATAAGGGAGGAATTCCACCATTTAGTATCTGGGTCAATTAATTCCCCCACCCTGGCATCTTCTGCTAATAATCTTCGTGGAGATTGGACATAAAAGGTTGTGGAAATGGGCAACCATTTATCCTTCCAAATGTTAACCGTCTTGCCATCCCCTATTCTCCATATGAGCCCTTCTTTCATTAAATCACGTGCTGAACATATACTGCGCCAAGCAAAAGAAGGACGCTTGCAGAGTGGTACTGTCAACACAGAGTCTCTCGGAAAATATTTTGCTTTCAGGATGCATGTTGCCAGGCTGTTAGGATTCTACAAAATACGCCATATCTGTTTTGCCAACAGTGCTTTATTAAAACACAATAAATCTCTGAAGCCCATGCCTCCCTTAGCCTTGGAGCAGCCCATTTTTTCCTAGCTCATCCAATGAATTTTGGATTTATTAGCTTTATGACCTCACCAAAATTTTTGCATCATGGAATTTAAAGTTCGGCAGAGCTCCTTCGGTAACAGGAAGACACTCATGTTGTAAGTTGGAATTGCTTGGACCACGGCTTTTAATAAAATCTCCTTGCCTACTTGTGATAGAAATTTTATTTTCCAATCGTTGAGCCGCTTCCACACTCTATCTTTGATACTATGAAATTCTCGAATTTTTTATTTTCCCACTAGAGCTGGCAGACCCAAATATTTATCAAAATTTTGAGAGGCCGGAACTCCTGACAGCTGGAGAATAATATCCCTAACTTCTTGGCTGGTATTTCTACTAAAGAAAATTGCAGTCTTTTCTTTATTTAATTTTTGCCCTGAAGCCCTTTCATAATGATCTAGAATTTTTGCCAATCTGCGCCATTCCATCCTGTTGGCCTTGCAAAATAGTAAACTGTCATCTGCGAAAAATAAATGGTTTATTTTAGGACTATATTTTGAAGTCAGAACCCCTGCCAAATACCCCGTTTGCTCTGCATTGTGGAGGAGCGAGCTTAAAGCTTCAGCACATAAAAGAAACAGATAGGGGGAAAGTGGATCCCCTTGTCGGATGCCTCTAGAAGGAAAAATATGCCCCACTGGCTGACCATTTACAAGGACAGAATAAGTAACGGATTTGATACACTTCATAACAAGCTTGGTCCATTGGGGGTCGAATCCTAACTTTCTCATGACAGCTTCCAAAAAATCCCACTCCAAACGATCGTACGCTTTGCTCATGTCGAGTTTCACCGCCATAAATCCTGTCTTCCCCCACATTCGAGTGTGCATAGAATGTAAGGTCTCATATGCCGTAAGAATATTGTCAGTAATCAGGCGCCCCGGGATGAAGGCACTCTGGTTATGAGAAATAATATGTGGAAGGATAACTTTCAATCTATTTGCCAAGACCTTTGAAATAATTTTGTACACGACATTACATAGGCTAATAGGTCGAAACTCAGTCACGGAAGATGGATTTTTAATTTTCGGGATCAAAGCAATATGAGTGGAATTGATTTCCTCATCAAAAAGTCCAGAATTTAGAAAACCCAGGATTGCTGTACATACCTCATCTTCCACATTGGCCCAGTTGTCTTGATAAAAGCAAGCAGAGAAACCATCCGGACCGGGTGCTTTGAGAGGTCCCATCTGATTTAAAGCTAGACTGATCTCCTCTCGAGTGAAAGTTTTAACAAGCTGTTGGTTCATATTTGCAGTGACCCTCGTAGACATCACAGAAAGACACTCCTCCACCCCTGTTGGGTTCTCAGAAGAAAATAAGTGCTGGTAGTAATTCTGGAACGCGATCTCAATATCTGGTGTGATGAACATAAATTCCCATCTTTATTTACAATCTCTAGAATCTGATTTGTATGTCTTCTTTGAGTGGCACATGCGTGGAAAAATTTGGAATTTTTATCTCTATGTTTCAACCAATTTTCCTTCGCATGTTGGCCCCAAAGCATTTCCTCTTGTTCCAATAATTCATGAACCTCATCTTGAAGCTTGGAAATATTGGCCAGATCTAGAAAACCATCACCTCCTTGTAATTCCTCCAATTGCCGTGTTTTTTTTTTTGGATTTGTGCATCTGTATGACTTGAGTTCACCTTATGCCACGTGGCGGACAATCCTTTTGACATTTTTGTATTTTTTCCTTCACAGCCTGCCAAGCACTTGGGCTCGTGGACTTGACCCTCCACACTTTTTTGATTACCTCTTTAACCTCCTTTTTGCGTGCCCAACTAGCCTTATACCTGAAGAGTCTGACCTTCTTTCGAAAAACCTCACTAGATTTAGAAAAGGACATGAAGAGGGGGGGCATGGTCCGAACTTCTAGTTGCCAGGATCTCCACCTGATTGTGGGGGAATAAATCACACCATTCTTGTGTAGCCACTGCTCTGTCAAGTCGCTCCTTTGTAAATTGAAAACCATGACGATGATTGCACTAGGTGAACTTTGGCCCCCCAAAAACCAAGGTCACTGAGTTGACAAAAATCCAATGCATCTTGAAAATCATTCATCTGTCTCTGTGGTCTTCTCAACCCTCCAAACTTTTCAGAATTGTCAAGAATTTCACTGGTTTTTATGGTCATCCCGAAACTGCAAAGCGTAAGGAGGCCTGGAGCTAAACCACTGCTCCTTCCCACACTGTCCACTACAAACAAACCCCCAAAGCCGAGCTTATTTTTTATTTTTTCAAACCGGTTGTGTTTCAGTTTGGTTTCCATTAAGAAAACCATCAAGGGTTGCTTTTCCTTCACCAAACGGCAAAGGTCTCGAATTGTCCGAGGGTTTCCAAGCCCTTGGCAGTTCCAACTTAAGATACTCATAGCGACTGGTGGGGCTGGGATTCAGCCTCCGCCTTTCTGATGGATTCATCGTCCTGCACCTTTCTCCATTTGCCTTGTTTTCCTTTTTCCCCAACAGACTTGTCTCTGAAATCGAATTTTTTCACTTGCCATTGGGTGGATTTTCGAGGGCCTGCTGACAATCTACCTTACATCCCGCACGTGCCCTTTTTTTCCAGCTTCTGCCCACTAAGCCCCCACGAGGAGGAGGTTGGATGGAAATCAGGTCTTGAGATGGCAAAACTGATCCATCAATTTTTTCCACATTAGCAGATAACTTCCTCGAGCCTATATTCCGGACAGCATTCAAACCATGAAGATGTTTTCCATTAAAAGCATCAACCGGCCTTCCTGGTGCAGCATGGGCCAGCTGTCCATGATTTAAAGTCTCCTACGTAAAACCCAAAGTGCCCTTTGCTCCTGTCACATTAAAGACAGGCTGAGAGGAAAGAGGTGATGTGAGGATTCTTGAATTTACGCCTATCACCTGCTCTTTGGTTGCCATAAAAGAGAAATTTGGAAAACTCCTCCCTTGCAGAACAGTTTCGAAAACTTTAGTGCTAGCTCTTGGAATCACGCCCCTTCTTCTCTTCCGTTACCACACAAGGTTTGTCAGTAAAAACCATTCCTTGTGGAGTAGTTTTTGAAATCCCACATTTACCTCCTCCTGATGATACGCTTGGCTTCTTCAATGTCGCTTGCATTGTAAGGTCTCCCATATCCCCCATAGATGGGGATCTTTCCGTTTCAGCTTCCTCTTCTCCCTTATCACCAGGATTGGTGATTAAAAACTCCATATCCCCTCCGGAAAAACCACCCCCAAAACCGCTCCCTGACTGCCTAGCTTCCTTCGACCAGCAATCCGCCTCCTTGTAAGTGGCCACGTCATCATTGCGGTCATGTCGTGGTGGCCATTCCGCCGAAACATGGTGGAAGCCATCCTCCGTTCTGTTGGTATGTGCTGAGGGGGTAACTGGATCGTTGCTAGTTCTAGACCGCCCCGCTCCAGTGCATCGTTTGGGTGAATGAGCTCTCAACCATGTCCCAAATTGTTGCCCTTCCTCTTTCCCTAGGAAACGACGCCCTCCATACTTCAGACAACCAGCATCTCCATGGCGTATAATGCCACATTTGAAGCAAAAATTTGGGATTTTCTCATACTGGAAAGCAATCCACACTGATTTGTCGGGAAGCTTGATCATTCGTCCCCTCAACAATGGCTTTGACAGATTGAGTTTGATTTGGACTCGCAAATATTCCCCCCAGCCGACTCCATCCTCAGCCGTGTCAACTTCTTCCACCACTCCCATGGAGGCCCCAATACGGAACCCTATTGTCTTACCCATACAAGCCAGGGGGAGATTATACATTCTGACCCAAAAGGATGCTTTTTCGAAATCCATTTGAGTTGGTGGGGTTAGGCCATTGAAATCTTTCATGGAGAAAAGGTTCCCCTAAAAAATCCATGGCCTACCCTCCAGCACCCTCGCCTTGTCCCATTCATCCTCAAACTCTACTAGGAAAAGGTTCTCCCCCAATACTCTAAATGAAGTGGTACCCTTGGGTAGCCAACCTTTCACCAAAGTTTTCCGGATTATTTCTTTGCTGATCACTCGATTCGCAATCAGTTTCCCCACCAAACAGGATTTCCCCTTGTTGGTTATCTCTTCCAATGCCTCTGTTTCAATCTCGACTTCCACACTCCTCATCTGTCAACGAGAATTTCCCCCAACGCTTCGCTAGCTCTTCCGCTGTAGTGCCCATTGAAAAAGTTGCTGGAAGTTGGCAAAAAAATCTTCTGAAAAAACAAATCTTTCGCAGGCCTCGGTGGATCCCGAAAAAGACTTCTTCTCCTCTAGACGTCAGAGGAACACTCTAGAGAGAAAAATCCTGTGATAATTCTCTTTGTTCAACGTTTTATTTACAGCTTATAAGAAAGGTGTATATTACCAAAAAAAAAATATATGTTACTGTGCATGCATTTATTTCGCCCACTGTCCAACCTTCCCGCTTCTTATTTTTTATGATTTTCTTCCCAAATCCCAGCCGTTAGATTCTCATAATTAATCCAAGCCGTTGCTCTCTTATCACACACATTTAATTCGTTTCAACTATTGTATACATGTGTCAATCATGCAATAATTCCGCATTAATTAAAATTGAGTCATCTTTTTATCTGCACTAATTTCATCCATCTAATCTTCAGATTCAATCGTAGTTGTCGTTTTCAAAAAAAAATCTCCAGACACGCGTCCTTCATTCACTCGTCGATCTTATTAATGCCATCTTGACTGTTGCTTCTCTGTCGCTCAAAACCCACAAAAATTTACTCGTCTTTCTTGAGAAGCAAACTGACTGACTTTCTCTCAAATCTCATTATTGGATTTGCTGGTTTTCAAAGAAATGGGTAGGGAAATTAAAACCGTCATTCCCCTCTCAATGATTCAATTGTAGTCTCTAGTTCGCATCCAACTGAGTGATTTCGAATATCAAACGTTTGGATTCAGTTGATGTTGAAGTGGGTTTATTTTGTTCGTTGATCAAAGGGTTTATAAACCTGTTGGTTCTTTTTTCAAATGAGATCCATTATTTTTTTCTCTCGTTCTCCACTTCTCCCAAAAAAAAAAAAAAAATTTCGAGCCACCATGTCCTTGTTGCTACTGCTGTTGATTGATTTGCTATGTAGCCCATGCCTACTCGATTGGCCTTTCGATGTCAAGCGAAGATCGTGGTTTTCCTCTATTTTTTCGGCTATTTCTTTCATTGTTTGCATATTATACATAGAAAGTTTTGAAGAGAGGAAACTCAGGAAAGACCAATCTCTTCCAAAAAAACATTACAAGGTAGGCACACTATTTGCTTTACTTAGAAATTTCTTTTTATCTCTTCAGTTTATGTTGTTTATTTATTTTAATTTTTCACTTTGTTTGTTCTAGTTTTGATTTTTTTTTTTTTATAGGGGACGGGTATGTGGTTTCGGTTTTGTACCCTTTAAACCGAATTATTTTTGGCTTGTATCAAAGTTTCTTATTGGATCTACAACCTACAAACTGGTATTTTATGTTTTAACACTCTATTCTCTTTAGTGTTGGTTAATATGTTACTGATAATATGTAGTTCACATGCTTTTGTAGATGTAGTCACTTAGAACAACTTTTTTTTTTTTAGAAAATCTATGGTGGACAATTTGAATCTTCCAATAGAGGAAGTGGAGGAAGTAGAAATGGAAAATGAACATGGGGGTAGTTTTTTAGTTTGCATATCTAATGATGATGATGGTAGCAATTTACAAGGTGTGCCTCTTGAGGAGAATGTTTTAGCCTCTCTTGATGATGTCTCTATTGTGGTGCCTACATGATCGGAACCAAGGTGGGCCTACTCTTAAAGATCCTTTGCAAGTTCCAGGTGCGCCAATTACGAGACCAAGAGCCAGGAAGATCAGGGAAGCAATGCAAGGATTAGTGCAATCCACTTGGGATGAAGCTAGCAAGAGCCCAACACTCAAGATGGGCTTGAAAGAAGGAGAACCAGTCTTGATCCACTTGATCCAAGCTGTGGAAGACTGGACTTAAAAATAGGGCCTATTGTTATTGAAGGCTTTCAATTTGGTTAAAGGCTTTATTTTATTAGTTTAGAATAAATGGGCTTGAGGATGTTTAACCCATATATTTCTTATGTTTTATTAATTAGGGTTTCAAAAGAACATTAATTGTTCCACTTGAGGGTATTTTGGGAAAGGGGCCTTATTTTGGCCTAGGGTTATTTTTGTAGGGAGTATTTAAACATCTTATAGCCACCACATAGGAGGCTAGACATTATTTTGAATTTTAATTGTGAGTTGAGTTTTCTCCTCTTGTTCTTGATTGAACTTTTGAACTTATCAAAGGTAAATCACAACCTTTGTGGCGTTCTTCCTTCGTAATTTGGATTCTTGAGACGGGATTTCAACGGGTCTAGATTTTAATATAATCTAGGTTCTTGAAACAAGTTTTCAACGGGTCTAAATTATCCATTCATAGACTTGAGTTTGACTTTCTTGGGTGAGTTTTCAAATTGATTGTGGGTTCAACGGATTTCTATTCCTGCGGGTTCATATCATTTGGTATCAGAGCTCAGTTTCCAATCAGGTCTAATTCTATCTTTTTTTTTTTTCTTGCATATTTGATCCTAGTTCTCATTGTTCTAGGGTTTAAAAAAAAAAAAAGGGCTACCGAAAATTCATATTCTTCTAGGGTTTTGGCTACCATATCACTTATTCTTTTAGGGTTTTTGGCTGCTATATCGCTTATTCTTCTAGGGTTTTTGGCTGCTGTATCACTTATTCTTCTAGGGTTTTTGAGTTCTTTGTTAGGGCTTTGTTAATTGCAATTTTCTTTTGATTGTGATCAAATCAGTTGAAAAAAAAAAGACAAAAAAAAAAAAAAAATTCTTGAGCCTTAACATCAAAAGGGCTGTGCATCCTTCATTATAGTTGGTATCTTATGTTATAGTTACTCTTTCATTCGTATAATTTTTATGATTCTCGTATCGTTTCATTTCTTCCGTGTTTCTCTTGTTCTTGTTTCTTGAACCTAATTGCTTGTTGGGATTAAACAAGGTTGCTTTATCTTGATTGAGTTCAATTAGTTCTGAAAGAACTTGTGTGGGAAAACTCTTGAGGTAAAAGGCAAGAGAGTGTGAGATTATTATCCAAAAAAAAAGGCCTATTTAGAGTGAAACATGAGTGGAGTGCCATCATTTGAGTGTAAACACGTAAGGGAGCGTGTGAGATCTTTTCTTTTTCCGCTAACAATTTTTTTTGCAGCACATTACAATGTCTCGCCGCAGTGGCTCATCACCGGAAGGGGTGGCTGATAACCCATTCTTTGTGTTACAGGCCATGCAACAACAATTTGAGCGGTTGCACTTGGTGATGGGGGAAGTGAGGGATAGGATGGATCAACAAGAAGCAGCAATTAGAAATTTGCAAGGTGGGAGAAATAGGAGGCGACGTGAGCCTAGGATTGAAAATGTATATGAAAATGAAGGAGATAATGAGGATGAGGAAGACCTAACATCTGAAATTGGGTCGGGTAGACATAGAGGAGTTAGGCATGAAAGAGGATTTGAGAGGAACCTAGTGGGGTCGGGATGGTGTCGATAGAGACTTGGGGCGCATCAAAATGAAAATACCATATTTCCAAGGTAGAACTGACCCTGAGGTTTACCTAGAGTGGGAGAAAAAAATCGAGTTGGTATTTCATTGTCATAATTACTCTGAGGAGAAGAAAGTGAAGTTGGCGGTAATTGAGTTCACCGATTATGCTCTTATTTGGTGGGATCAATTAGTGACCAATAGGAGGAGGAATTATGAGAGGCCTGTTGAGACATGGGGAGAGTTGAAAGCTATCATGAGGCGGAGATTTGTACCTAGCCACTACTATAGGGACCTTTACCAAAAGCTCCAACATCTTACACAGGGGTCTAGGAGTGTGGAGGATTACCATAAGGAGATGGAGGTAGCGATGATTTGGGCTAATGTAGAGGAGGACCGGGAGGCCACCATGGCTAGATTTTTGAGTGGTTTGAATAGAGATATAGCCAATGTAGTTGAATTGCAGCATTATGTGGAGATAGAGGACATGGTGCACATGGCTATGAAGGTGGAGAGGCAATTAAAGAGAAAAGGAACAGCAAGGTACACTTCGGTTTCTAGTACTACTTGGAAATCAAAGTGGGATAAGAATGATCCAGCTGAAGCAAAGAGGAAAACCGAACCACCTGAGAATAAAGATGAGGGACCTAGCAGCAGACCCAAGGTAGAATCTCAACCTTCAAGAAATAGAGATATTAAATGTTTTAAGTGTTTGGGTTCAGGGCACATCGCTTTTCAATGTCCAAATAGGCGACCGATGATTTTGCGTGACAATGGGGAGGTGATGACTGAGAGTGAAGGTGATGGTGATGGGGTGCCCGAGTTGGTTGATGATAGTGATGATGATGGAGTGGTATACGCCGTGACTGGTGAGTCTCTTGTTGCCAGGCGTGCTCTCAATACACACATTAAGGTGGATGATGCAGCGCAACAAAGAGAGAACATTTTCCATACTAGATGCCACGTCAACAGCAAGGTATGTAGTATGATCATTGATGGGGGGACTTCTACTAATGTGGCTAGCACTACTTTGGTTGAGAAATTGAATTTGCCTACCTTAAAACACTCTCGACCATACAAATTGCAGTGGTTGAATGATTGTGGAGAGGTTAGGGTAGATAGACAAGTGTTAGTTACTTTTTCAATTGGGAAGTATCAGGATGAGGTACTTTGTGATGTTGTGCCTATGCATGCTGGCCATATTTTGTTGGGGAGGCTGTGGCAGTATGATAGGAGGGTGACACATGATGGGTTCAAGAACATGTACAGCTTTGTAAAGGAGGGCAAAACAATCAAGCTTGCTCCTTTAACTCCAAGCCAGGTCTATGAGGATCAACTGAAACTGAAAAGTGAGGTTGCTCAAAAAAGAAAGAGTGAAAATGAGAGTGATCAAAAAAGCAAGAGTGGAAAAGAGATTGAGCAAAAAAGAAAGAGTGAGAGTGAAAATGAGCAAAAAAGAAAGAGTGAAAAAGAAAGTAGAGAGGTGGCTGAGAGTAAAGAAAAAAGAGTGGAGTCACGAGAGAAAAAAGAAAGAGAGTCTGCAGAGAGAAAAGGAAAGACAAAAGTGAGTTTCTATGCAAGAGAGAGTGAGGTCAAGAGGGCTTTCTTCGCAGATAGCCCTATGATTTTTCTTGTCTATAAAGAGTCTTATCTTAATTTTGATGAAACTAACCAGTCTCTTCCTAGTTTGGCTGTTTCTTTGTTGCAAGAGTTTGAGGATGTATTCCCAGAGGAGATGCCTAATGAGTTGCCACCCATTAGAGGCATTGAGTACCAGATTGATTTTGTACCCGGAGCTGCTATTCCAAACCGACCAGCCTATAAGAGTAATCTGGAGGAGACCAAGGAGCTTCAGAGGCAAGTTGAGGATTTGATGAGCAAGGGGTATGTGAGGGAGAGCATGAGCCCATGTGCGGTACCTGTACTACTCGTGCCAAAGAAGGATGAGACGTGGAGAATGTGCGTTGATTGTAGGGCGGTCAACAATATCACGGTAAAGTATCTCCATCTCATTCCTAGATTAGATGATATGCTTGATGAATTGCATGGCTCATGTATTTTCAGTAAAATTGATCTTAAAAGTGGGTACCATCAGATTAGAATGAAAGAGGGTGATGAATGGAAAACTGCTTTTAAGACTAAGTATGGGCTTTATGAATGGTTGGTTATGCCATTTGGACTTACAAATGCGCCCAATACTTTCATGAGATTAATGAACCATGTCCTACGCGCGTTCGTTGGTAAGTTTGTGGTTGTGTATTTTGATGATATCCTAGTATACAGCAAGAACTTAAATGAACATATTGAGCATTTGAGATAAGTGTTTGATGTGTTTAGATGTGAAAAGTTGTATGCTAATTTCAAGAAATGTACCTTTTGCATGGAACAAGTTGTTTTTCTTGGTTATGTTATTAGTACAAAGGGTATTGAAGTGGATGAAGAGAAAGTCAAGGCCATCAAGGAATGGCCAACGCTAGGAGCATCACTGAGGTAAGAAGCTTTCACGGCTTAGCTAGTTTTTATCGCGTTTTGTTAAAGACTTTAGCACCATTGCCTCACACTCACTGAAGTCATTAAAAAGAATGTTGGGTTTCATTGGGGGGATAATCAAGAGAATGCTTTTGCTACCATTAAAGAACGGTTGTGCTCTGCACCTGTGCTAGCATTACCTGATTTTAACAAAGCTTTTGAGATTGAATGTGATGCCTCAGGTTTAGGGATTGGAGCAGTTTTGATGCAGGATAGGCGGCCCATAGCCCTCTTTAGTGAGAAGCTAAGTGGGGCTTCATTAAAGTACCCTACTTATGACAAAGAGCTTTATGCTCTTGTTCGTGCATTGGAGACTTGGCAGCACTACCTATGGACTAGGGAATTTGTGATCCACATCGATCGTGAATCATTGAAGCATCTCAAGGGTCAAGGTAAGTTGAATAAAATGCATGCTCGTTGGATGGAATACATTGAGACATTTCCATATGTCATCCGTTACAAGCAAGGTAAGGAGAATATTGTTGCTGATGCTTTATCCCGGAGGTATGTACTTCTTACTTCTATGAGTGCTAAAATGCTTGGGTTTGAATATGTGAAAGACCTGTATGCCAATGACGCTGACTTTTCTAATGTGTACATGGCATGTGATAAGGCGGCATTTGGTAAGTTTTACAAGCATGATGGTTACTTGTTTAAAGAAAGCAAACTTTGTGTGCCAAGTTGTTCTATGCGTGAGTTATTGGTGCGTGAGGCACATGGTGGGGGATTAATGGGGCACTTTGGTGTCAAGAAAACTTTAGATATTTTGCATGAGCATTTCTTTTGGCATAAGATGAAGCGAGATGTCAATCGCATTTGTAGTAGGTGCATTACATGTAGAAAGGCCAAATCTAAAGTTTTGCCACATGGGTTGTATACACCCTTACCCGTCCCTAGTGAGCCATGGGTAGACATATCTATGGACTTTGTTTTGGGGTTGCCTAGGACAAAAAGGGGTAGTGATTCTATTTTTGTGGTTGTGGATAGATTTAGTAAGATGGCACATTTCATTCCATGCCATAAAACAGATGATGCCACAAACATAGCTGACTTGTTTTTCAGGGAGATAGTGCGACTCCATGGTGTGCCTAGGAGTATTGTTTCTAATAGGGACGTTAAATTCATTAGCTACTTTTGGAAGGTGTTGTGGGGGAAATTGGGTACTAAGCTCTTATTTTCCACTACTTGTCATCCATAGACTGATGGTCAGACTGAAGTAGTTAATAGGACTTTAACTTAGCTTTTACGCACTGTTGTTCATAAGAATTTAAAAACTTGGGAGGATTGTTTGCCATTTATAGAGTTTGCATATAATAGGACCATGCATACTACTACTTCATATTCTCCTTTTGAAATTGTTTATGGATTTAATCCGCTTACTCCGTTAGATTTGATGCATTTACCTGTTGATGGCAGGAGTAGCTTGGATGGACAAAAGAAGGCGGAGTTGGTGAAGTCACTTCATGAGAGGGTACGGCTTCAAATTGCCCACAAGAATGACAAGGTCGCTTCCCAAGCCAATAAAGGGCGAAGGCGTGTCATCTTTGAACCAGGAGATTGGGTTTGGGTTCATATGCGCAAAGAAAGATTTCCAGCCCATAGGAAGACTAAGTTGCATCCCCGAGGAGATGGACCTTTCCAAATTCTTGAGAAAATTAATGACAATGCATATAAAGTGGATCTTCCAGGTGAGTATAATGTTTCTGCTCCCTTCAATGTTTCTGATCTTTCTCTCTTTGATGTAGGTGAAGATTCGAGGTCGAATCCTTTTGAGGAGAGGGGGAATGATGGGAACCAAGGTGGGCCTACTCTTAAAGATCCTTTGCAAGTTCCAGATGGGCCAATTACAAGACCAAGAGCCAGGAAGATCAGGGAAGCAATGCAAGGATTAGTGCAATCCAATTGGGATGAAGCTAGCAAGAGCCCAACACTCAACATGGGCTTGAAAGAAGGAGAACCAGTCTTGATCCACTTGATCCAAGCTGTGGAAGACTTGACTTAAAAATAGGGCCTATTGTTATTGAAGGCTTTCAATTTGGTTAAAGGCTTTCAATTAGTTTAGAATAAATGGGCTTGAGGATGTTTAGCCCATATATTTCTTATGTTTTCTTAATTAGGGTTTCAAAAGAACATTAATTGTTCCACTTGAAGGTATTTTGGGAAAGGGGCCTTATTTTGGCCTAGGGTTATTTTTGTAGGGAGTATTTAAACATCTTATAGCCACCACATAGGAGGCTAGACATTATTTTGAATTTTAATTGTGAGTTGAGTTTTCTCCTCTTGTTCTTGATTGAACTTTTGAATTTATCAAAGGTAAATCACAACCTTTGTGGCGTTCTTCCTTCGTAATTTGGGTTCTTGAGACAGGATTTCAACGAGTCTAGATTTTAATACAATCTAGGTTCTTGAAACGAGTTTTCAACGGGTCTAAATTATCCATTCATGGACTTGAGTTTGACTTTCTTGGGTGAGTTTTCAAATTGATTGTGGGTTCAACGGATTTCTATTCCTGCGGGTTCATATCACTACAGTTGAAGAAGATGCACGGAATTTTGCATCCAAGAGGAAGCCGATGAGGAAGACGTCTGTTATATGGAATGATTTTAGTGAAGTTGAGAGGGGTTGTGTGAAGAAGCATCAATGTAATTGGTGTAAATCAATATTCTGTTACTCGTTCGAGTACTACAACTCAACTTCATCGGCACTTGCTTTCTTGTCTACCATATATTGCATCTAAGAAGAAGCAAAACCTTTTGGTGATTGATTCGAAGGGGGGTGAATGTGATGGAGCAATTTTTGTTGCAAATTTTTCATATGATCAAAAGAAGGTACATGAACTCGCCTCTCACATGATCATTTACCATGAATATCCATTTAAACATATGGAACATGTTTTGTTCAATAAGTTTATAAGAGCAAACACACCACACTGGCAAAAGATTTCATGATAGTCTGCAAAGATTGAATGCATCAAGACATATGAGAATGAGAAAAAGAAACTAAAAACAACTTTGAGGTCTATTAACAAAGTGAATATCACAACCAACATGTGGACCTTTGGGCAAAAGGTTTCCTATATGGTAGTGACTGGCCACTTTATTGATTCTAACTGGATTTTACAAGGGCGTGTTCTGAATTTTTTCAATGTCTCCCCTCCTCATACTGGGGTTATTATTAATCATACTTTACAAAAATGTTTTCAAGAATGGGGCATTGAAAATAAAATTTCTTCCATTACTGTTGATAATACTAGGAATAATGATGCTGCCTTTAGGATTTGGAGAAATGATTTTCCTTTGGAAAAAACTTTATCTGTTGGGGGACAGTTATTTCATGTATGTTGCGGTACTCATATCATTAATTTGCTAGTGCAAGATGGGATTGATGTGATTGGGGGAGTTATTGGTCGTGTGAGAGATGGGATAAAATATTTGGTGGCATTCGAGAGTAGAATGATACAATTTAGCGAGATTAGTTCTCGATTGTAGCTACCATCAAAGAAGTTGTTCTTGGTGTACTGACCCACTGGAACAGCACCTATAATATGTTGACTGCTGCTCTTGAATTTAGGAAAGTTTTCCCTAGATATTCAAATATGGATGAAAATTTTAGATGGTCACCGACTATTGAGGAATGGGAAAAGATTAAAAAAATTTGTCAATGTAACGTCCCGAGAAAATTAATTAACTTGTAATTAATTTCATGATTCATTTTCCAGTCCCATGCCACTTGGAATAAGACTCAGGGATCTCTACTCTCCAAAAGAAGATACTACGCAGCCGAAATCCATAATATTTCTATCAACATTTAAAATTACAAGCAGAGCATTTACTAAAAGGTTCAGTGTGGCTCAAATAGTTTCTAATGAGACTTGGTGTCAAGGGATATAGCAGTTTTCTTATCATGTTGTTTTATTACAATAGAGGAGAACAGTTGCATTATCCGGGGAACAGTTTTCCTATCAACTTTTATATCCCTACAATATAAACATCATTACTATAAAATATTTTTATACTAAACCTTTATATACAAATACAGCTCAAACACTAAGTCTGTAGTGTCGCTCAATAGTACTATTTATCATAAGTGATCTCCAAAACTATGCAATGTGTTCTCAAGCGTTACCAGTCCAAATCATAACTCCGAATGGTCGCATCCGCATCATGATCCTTGTACCTCAAAGACCTAATTGGCTACATTGTAAAAGATTTATGTTTTATAGGTGGAGAAAGTATGGGGTAAGTCCACCGCTTAATGAGCAAGTAATCCGGTGCTATTTTTTTTTTTTTTTTTTAAAAAAGACGAAGTTCCTCTTATTTTCCTTCTTTGTGTTTCTAATCACCCAGACAGAAAATTCAAAATAAATAAATAAATCAAACCCTTTAGTAAAAAAAAATTATAACATCTCTTGGCGAAATCCTTCAATAATAAAGAAATACCACGTATATCAATTCACTTTTCTTTTTAGCCTGCACCATTTTCTCAACAACCAAATAGAAAATCCAAAACCAAAAACATAAAAGATCAAAAAGATAAGTTTTACTTTCCCACATTTTCTCGGAATAGAAGGAAAAACAACACCAAGATTTGCAAGACATACCAAGATTAGTTGCTACATATCACAAGAACAACCAATATCAGCTCATTTCCATGTATAGAAGCACCAAAATCCCCAACATTTCTTAGAAAATCTCATCAAATGGAACCATCAGCTCAAGAAAGCCAAAGAAATGAAACAGGTGTTGAGTATGCACTACCGTTTAAACAACCCTTTGGTCTTGTCCATAGCGATGGATGTGCCTCCTCCAGGACTGGTTGGCATTACGTGCCACCTACGATAATTGTGAGCTGCTCCGACAATGCTTGATACAAAGGTTGCGAGAAGAGAGCGAGAGAGAGAGAGAGAGAGAGAGAGAGAGAGAGAGAGAATGGGTACCAACGGAGAGAGAGAGCAAATGGGGATTGTGCTGCCTCAGTTTGGGCTGTTTGCGGCAACCGTGAATTGCCTGAGATGGTGGTGTAGGGATTGTGGTGGAAGGAGGCAGTGTTGGGGATTGTGATGGAAGAAGGCACTGTTGGGGATTATGCCATATACTTACATGTTGACATTAAAAGTTTGATATTTATTTTATTATAAATGATTATTATTATTCTTTGATTAAATAAATAAGCATATGACATATAGTCTTTTGTAAGATCTTTTATGATTGTCCCCATACGAAAGGTATAGGGAATGGATTGAATATGGTCTATGGGTGTGAGTAAGGTTTTGTCACACAAGGTCTAAGACCATAAGCCTTGTATTTCGAAATCATTTGTTCGCAGTTATAATGGAACTGGACATTCCATTAGGACGACTGTTACGCATCAATTGTGTGATTTACCTTAATCAGGCGAAGTGTATACTTCGGGTTGATATGTAGGTGTATAGGGTGGTATACACTGAATGGACCAGGAGTTGTCTTTCTAAAAAAATACTGTCCCTAGGAAAAGACAATAACTCCCAGACTACTTGTACTCGTGATTCTAAATCATGAGAGAAAAAGCAAACTCAGATGTCAAGTGTCTTTGCTTTGGTACATTGTAGACAGAGGCCTTAGCTATTTGAGGTCAACATGGTCTTTGTGCTGAGTGATCACATGTAGCATCGTGAGCAAAGTTTTTCTCAATAGGGAATCCAAATCATTTTAAGTGGAAAAGGACAAGAAATCTCTCATTGAATAAGATTCTATACAGAATTATTCTCAATCTCTGGAAAGAGCATTTTCGATGGAGTATTCCAAAATAAATTACCTAGTGAATGGAGTATTCACAGGAGCGAGAATAATAAGGATAAGAATCGGGTGCTTAAGGAATAAGAGGTAGAGAATTTAGTGTGACAGTATCACAGTACTAATTCATCTATAGAGGATTTCATGGAGGAATCATACTCATCCATAAGTTAGTCAAAGGGAACTTTATTAATTTAATCAATAATATTTTTGGAGTTCAGTTACAATTATGTAGTGGTATTAATTGTAATTAAATAGTGACTTGGGATAGTTAGATATTATTTAAGCCGAAAAATAGTATTCCGTTTAAGTCCCTTATCAAGCTATTGTAAATTAACCAAACACAGAATTTTATTTATTTAGCCGGTTGTTTTAATTTAGGGCAAAGTACCTTTTACCCCCTGAAGTATCTACTCATTGACACTTTAGCCCTCAATGTTTAAAAGTGACATTCGACCTATTGAAATATTTCACGTTGGTAAACAATACCCTCCGTCCATTTTTTCTGTTATTCTGGACGAAAGTCAAGTCACGTGACTTTTTTTTGCCAAAATGTTCGAAAATGCCCTCAGGCTGAAAAATCAATTTTTTTTTTTTTTTTTTTTTTTTTTTTAAAAATTCAGGGTGGCTGCCAACGAGGTGGAGGCGGGTGGCCTGCGAGCCCCCCTAGCCCAGTGGGAGTGGCTGTGCGCCACCCCGGCCACCTTTGGGGTGGTTTGCGGGCTACCCCAGAGTTGGGGGTGGCGTTCGAGCCACCCCAATGGTGGCTGCGTAAAACGCGGCCACCTCTGTGGCAGCCCGTTACGCAGCCACCTCTGTGGCAGCCTGGGTGGCCTGCGCCCCCCTAGATTAGATCTAAGGGTGGCGCACAAGCACCCGGGCTGCCACAGAGGTGGCCGCGTTTTACACGGCCACCACCCCAACCTGTGGTGGCGTTCGAGCCAATTTACGCGGCCACCTTTGTGGAGGTCGGGTGGCCCGCGCCACCCTAGATAGATCAGGGGTGGTCGCGCGCTGCCACAGAGGTGGCCGCGTTTTACGCAGCCACCCCCAGCCCTGGGTTGGCCTGCGATCCACCCCAGAGGTGGCCGGGGATGGCGGAGAGCCACCCCTAGCCACCTTTTGGGGTGGCTCACAGGCCACCCCCTCCCCCAAGCGGGGGTTGCTGATTGGCGGCCACCCCGTTCTTCTTTTTTTAAAAAAAAATAAAGAAAATTAATTTTGAATTTATATTTTATATTTATATACTTAATATATTTATATATTTTTTTAATAAGATTGCCCACGTGTCAGCATCCCATTGGTGCTGATGTGGCGCTTAACAGGAATATGTTAAAATTTTAACAGTTTGACTTCAAGGACTAAATTGTTTTTTTGGCATACCACAGAGACTTCTGAGTTCATTTTCATATCTCAATATGTGATTTGTAATTTAGGCTAATCACAGGGATTGATTTTACATTTTTTTTTTGTACCACAGGGAGTAATTTGTAATTTAAGCTAATCAGAGGGACTGATTTTGCATTTTTCTCTCTCTTTTTTTTTTTTTTTTTATACCACAGAGAGTGATTTGTAATTTAGGCTAATCACAAGGACTGATTTTGCATTTTTTTTTTTATACCACAGGGAGTGATAGTTCCAAAAATTCTCAACGTCACCACTCCATCACTTTTTTCCGTCATCTTTGATGAATTTAGATTACGTGCACGACACGTGGGGGTTTTGGGGTGAAAATGTCTAAAATACCCCAGATCAACACATTTTTAAAAAGTGAAAATGGCAAATGGAGGTGGCCGAAACCACCCCCAAACCTTTGGGGTCGTTTCGGCCACTCCCATTTGGGCACTTGGGGGTGGTCGAATCACCCTATGGGCCATGGGGGTGGCTCGCCACCCCCATTCCAGCCAGATGGGGTTGGTTCAGCCACCCCGTTGGCCAAATCGGGGTGGCCAAGCCACCCCAAACCTTTTGGAGGTGGTTTAGGCCACCCCCATTTCGCCATTGGGGTGGCTGAACCACCCCATCGGGCCATGGGGGTGGCGAACACCTCCATGGGCCATGGGGGTGGCTCGCCACCTCTATTCCGGCCAAATAGAGGTGGTTCAATCACCCCCTTGGCCAAATCGGGGTGGCCGAGCCACCCCAAATCCTTTGGGGGTGATTTCGACCTCCCCCAAATGGCCAATGGTTTCTTTTTTTTCTTTTTTTTTTTTTCCCTAATTTGCTATTTTTTTAAAATAAATATATATTGGAAAAAGACCAAAATGTCCTTAATTCCGTCAATGAAGACGATTGAGAGTGACAGGGTGGCGACATTGAGAATTTTTGGAACTTTGAGGGGGTACATTGTCACTTTTTAAACTTCGGTGGCCGAATTGCAAAAGTGGGTATACTTTGAGGGGGGTAAAATGTATTTAACCCTATTTTATATTTTTTGATTTTTTGATTTTTTTTTTTACTTTTTTTTTTGTGACACTTTACCCTCCAAAGGGCATTTTTGAACATTTCGGTATAAAAAAGTCACGTGCCAGGCACGTGACTTAACTTCCGTCCAAAATAACAGAAAAAATGGACGGAGGGTATTGTTTGCTAACGTGGAATACTTCAAAGGGGTCGAATGTCACTTATTAAACATTGGGGGCTAAAGTGCCAATAAGTGGATACTTTAGGGGGGGTAAAAAGTACTTTGCCCAAATTTATTAAAACTTGGGCTTAATTATTTGGCAAATTATTTTAATTTAATTAAGACATGAACTTATTTAAATAATAAGCAAGTTTTTTTAATATATTAAAATTTGGGCCAAAGGAAAAACTGTACAAAGATTCTTAAAAGACTGGGCTTGGGATAAAACCCAAGCTCAGGGGGAGCAATGGGCGGCATGGGCTAGGGTTACTAAACCCTTGCCTTGGCCGTGGATCGCTTTAAGTGGAGGCTAGGGTTTTTTCTAACCCTAGCCGTCCACTACTTGTTGTGGGATGCAGTCCCACATTGCTATTTTACAGTCTCTATTCTCTGCAGCCTCAATATAAATAAAGGTGCCTGTAACTCTAGTAAATCACTCCAAAAAATAATTCTTCTAGCCTTTGCTAAGAATTAAAGTTCTATTGAGTTAATTTTCAAAGGAACAAAGTTTAAAATTTGAAGAGTTAGAAAGAGCCCATACTCTTGGTTATTTCTTGTCATTGGTGAGAAAATTTGTTGGTGTTCATAGAAGTGTTCTTGGTGTTCTTGATGTTCTTGGAGCAACTTGGATTCGTTGCTCAAAAGCCAAGGTGTGGCCCTAGTTTGCAAGTAAGTAATTTTATGTTCTTACTAGTTTAATTTTAAATAGCATTGTTCTTCGCATGTTTTTCTAGAGTTGATCTTGGTTAGGGAATAGATTATTTTTTCACTTCGCAAATTTTGTTTTTGCACCTATATTCCCAACAATTGGTATCAGAGCCAACTTTATAGAAACCATGTTGAAGATAGAAGTTTTAGAAAACTGTTTTTCTATTTTTCTATTGCTTAAAGTCGGAATTATTCTAGGCATGTCCAGAAATTAAAATTTTGGTTTAAGACCTGGATCATGTTCTACAACATGTTAGAATCTCAACTAAAAAATTCAAGTTGTTTGGAGATCATTTGCTTTTTAAATTGAATTTTGCATTCGAAACAGTGTTGCTATTTTTACAGCAGGGCCTGTAGGAATTATGATTTTAATAAATATTTTTTAGTGAGTGAGAAAAATATTTGGGCAAGTTTGATTACAAGAAAAAATCGTGGTTGACGCAATGGTTGAAACGGATCTTCGTTTTGATTTTTAGCAAAAAAGTTATGATCGTTTTACCATTCGTCGACGGATCTGGAATTCATAAAAATATTGCATGTCTGTAAGAATTATGATTTTAGATATATGTTGTTAGACAAGTCCTAAAAATAATTGGGCAATTGTTTTTAAATGTAAAAATCGTGGTTGATGTTTTGGTCCGATCAGATCATAATTTTATTGAAAAAATTATGATCGTGTTTCCAAACGTCAACGGTTCATGAATTTCATAAATTCTGCAAGCAGATTGTTTTTGCAAAAAAAAAAATTTAAATTGTTTTTTTTGAAAATATTATTGCTCTTGGGTATATTTTTGATACAATGGTGGTGCTATGGTTGAAAGACCAAAATACCCCAAGGTACAAATATATGTTATTTATTAAACACCAGCTTAGTATTTATTTTATAAATACGGTGTAGGCCAAATAATTAATTTTTCCATATCTGTCTTGTTATGAGAATATAAACAAATTCTAATGGTCCAAATTACGTGGATTTGAATTTGTATATTCAAATACAAGAAAAAATTGGAAGAAAACTGAAGTTATTAGCAAAGAGTGTTTTCTTGGAAAACACAAAGTGGTAAAGTTGCAATTGTGAAAGAAAGGGCAATTGTTTTAAATAAACCCAAAGTTTTAAAATATCAAGTGAGAAAGATTTCGAGATGTAAGTCTCACAGTTTTCGTCACAGGTCTATGTAATGTTGTAAATAGAATGTATCAACTTGGCCTTGGGCTTTGCGATCCTTACGGAGGGTTGTTTTATTTCATGGGTTGCATAGATCTAGAAATTGGATAAAGTTAAATGTGATTATCACCAATTGACGATCACCCAACGATGGAGTTACTTGGACAACCACATCAATTTTAAACGGATAGTCACACTTGACTGATTTTAGATATTAATCTTCCGAAGGAACTATGTTATCGATGATCAGACACTGAAATAAAAATGACATTTATTAATGACTTGGTAGTTGCAATAATGACATTTGTTGTATACTAAGGGTCATTAATAGAGAAATATAATCTCGCCTAGTCAGGTAATTAAAGATACCTAGACTTGGCATGAAGCCTCGCGATCCCCACAGAAGGTATTTTTAATTTACAGATTAGGTAGTCGTAACTTTTTCAAATATTATATGTCTTATTGGATTTACATGTTTTATTTGTGCTGAATTTTTATGCTCATTGTTATATCATAACTAGGAATGTCTTCATTTAGCCCTTTTCTAAATTATTATTTATATATGTTAGTGATTTGACTAAACCAAATTATATTGTCTGGAAACATAATTTGGATATAGTGCTTATAGCTAAAAGGAACTTTTATATGTTACCTAAGCTATGTCCAGATTCTCCAGTTTTTGGAAATATCTCAAAGGGACTAACAACGATTTAATTTATTGACTAAAGTCAAGGAAAGATGGATATTACATGTTGACTTTTGTGTCAAATGTATTCCTGCTAGGTTGCAGGAGTTTTTCACTTGTTTCAGACTTCATCACCTGAAAGAGATGTTTGGTGAAACTTTATATTGCAATTTAATTGCAAAGATAATTGAAGTTGTTGGATGCTGAGATTAGTAATAAATCTTAGGTGGATTATTTCCACAAATCCATGCCTAGCTCTAAAATCAGTTCAGATCAAATGTGTCAATGAATGAAAAAGATTTGCACATTGATAGAACTAATAAATGAGTTGATCGCAATGGAAGCATCCTAAAAGCCAAAGGCTAGTAAGCATGTGGCTTGATGTTCTACTTCAGAGCCGAACGGCTAAGCTGCAAGAGGAGAAGTATGAACATATCAAACATGTTGGCAATCTTGCTGCCAAGGAAAGTGAGTAAAACTAGAAGAAAATCAAAGGCTAAGCCAGAAGTGGAAAGTGCTCCCACTTGGCAAAGCAGAGCACTAGAAAAGAAACTGCACCAAGTTTCTAGCATTTAGAAGTGAAGGTAAGGTATTTTCCTTCTTAGTTGAACATCTTGAGTGGTGAATCCCACAGATTCTTGATATGTGGATTCAGGATCCACCAATCATGTCAGCAATACGTTGCAAGGGTTCCAAGTAACCAGTCAATTAAGTAAAGGATAAATATACCTTACACTAGGAGATAGGAGTAGAGTTCCAGTCCACTCCAAGGATTGTTGAATATTACTTCAAGAGTTTTTATTATCAGACTATCAAAATATATACCCAGTTACACAGGTATTCATTCAGTATGACGTTTATGGGTAAATACGGTTATACTTCTAGTTTGAGTATAACAGGATAATAAAGAAAGATAATTACTTATCTATTCTGAAATTATTATGGATAGTCTTATATTATAACTCAAGATTTATATTCTGTTAACAATTCTATTTTTAGAATCTGCTCATAATGCTTTACCATTTAAAGAAAGATTCCTTGTACTAATAAACCATATCTTTGGCACTTATGTCTTGGTGGTATTTAAATAAAAAAGGGGATTATCCAGTCTAAGAATCGGTTTTAGAAATAAAATAACTAAGAGACCTTTTTTTCTACAAAAGGGTATGAAGCCAAAGATGTGTTAAGCATTAGAACATAATAATGTATGTGGTCCCCATAAAGTATCTCGGCATAAGGTGATGAATGTCTCCTTGGGGATTTTATGGACCAATTAGGGATTGAATCCGAGTTGACTGCACCAGGGACTCCTTAGTAAGATGGTGTAGCAGGATGAAGGAATAGAACATTCTTTAGAAATAGTAAGAGCAATGATGAGTTAAGTTACTCAACTTATGTCATTTGGATGTGCTTCAAATATAGCAACATACTTGCTTATTTTTGTCCCATCTAAGTCTATTTCTTAGCCCAGCACATGTGATGAAAGGACAAGATAGATTAGTTGGAATCAAAACATAAGTATGTTTGTTAGATATCCAAAAAGGAACAAAGGGTTATTTGTTTTATAGTCCTGAGGATAAGAAAGAGTTTGTTTCTACAAACAGTAAGTTTTATAAAGGAGGACTATGTAAAATATATTTAAATTAGAGAGTGAGGTGGTTCTAGTAGAGATGCTAGAAGTGACATCTTCAAAATTTTTTTTTTGAAGATGAGGTGGTTGTATTTAATACACCACAGGTTACTACGAATGAGACACAAAGTACCATCATGCCCCTTCTCAGTGGGAGGATTGTTAGGTAACCTGACAGATTCATGTTAATTAGGAAAAGCCCACGTGGCTATACTTAATGAACTTGAATAAAATCCTAGGACTATGATGAAACGGTTATATGATGTGGATGCAGACCATACGGTCAAGAGCTATGTAAAGTAAGTTGGAATCCATGAATTCCAACTAGGTTTGGATTCTTGTAAAGAAACCTATTAGTTGTAAATAGGTATTACAAGAGAAAAGGTAAGAGTGGATAGGAAGGTTAAAACCTTCAAGTCAATATGGTGGAAAAAAAATTTCTTAGAAAGAAATGGATCTACTATAAGAAAACCTTTTGCTGGTAGCCATGCTTGAATCCATCCGGATACTCTTGTCCGTTGCCACTCATTTCACTATGACTTTAGGCAAATGGATGTCAAGATAGCCTTCTTAAATAGGAAACTTGACAAAGGGCATCTATATGATGCAGCTAGACAGATTTATAACTAAAGGACCAAAGGGGTATGGTAGGTGAATTGTAAAGGTCCATTTATGGACTTAAGCAGGCATCCTAGTCATGAAACATCAAGTCTAATGAACCATGTGTGTACAAGAATCGGTTGGTGTTATAGGTTGATAACATCCTGCTCATTGGAAACAATGTGGGAGATTATCAACGATAAGAATCGGTTGACTAATTAGTATGATATAAAAGAATTTGGGAAAAACAAGCTACATCCTAGTGATCAAGCTCTTTCAAGATCAAGGATGATAAGCTTATCCAAAACTACAAACATAGATAAAGTCATAGCAAGATAACATACTAGATTCCAAGAAAGGGTTGTTACCCTTTAGGTATGGAATCACTCTTACTAAGGAGCAGTGTCCTAGACACTTCAAGAGAAAGAGTAGATGAGGATTGTTCCTTATGCTTCGGCTATAAGAAGCCTCATATATGCTATACTATGCTTTGAACCTAACATATGTTTTGTAGTTAGAATGGTTAACAGATATCAGCTACTGATTAACGAGATTCTGAATATCAGTCAAATTGTGATTTCCATTAGTATACCTTAGGGTATATCTTGAAAGAGCTGTTAGTGTGAGAAAAGTTAAGCAGTCATGAATTGCTAAACTCCACTAAGGAGACTGAATAAGTTGCGAGCCAATAAGGTGGCAAAGGGTTTAGTGTGGCTCAGATAGTTTCTAATGAGACTTGGTGTCAAGGGATAAAGCAGTTTTCCTATCATGTTGTTTTATTACAACAGAAGAGAACAGTTGTATTATCCGGGGAACTAATGGCCCATGGGAAAGGGGAATCACATCAAGCACATGTATCATCTCATAAAGAAAGACAATATCTAGAGAAGATGCAGTTGTGGCTAAGGTTTTGGCAAACCCGTTTACTTAGACTTTGCAAGTGGAGATTTTCTAAATCTCAGGGAATGAGAGTCAAATATATGCCCTAATTGGAATTGAAGGCAAGTGAAAGATTGTTGGGGATTATGCCTTAAATTCCAAGTTACTTACATGTTGACATTAAGAGTTTGGTATTTATTTTGTTATGAACTATTGTTATTATTCTTTGATTAAATAAATGATCATATGACATATAGTTTTTTGTATGATCCTTTATGATTGTCTTCATATGAAAGGTCCAGGGAATGCATTGAATATGGTCTATGGGTGTCAGTAAGGTTTTGTTACACAAGGTCTAAGACCATAAGCCTTGTATTTCAAAATCATTTGTTCGCAGTCATAATGGAACTGGACATTTCATTAGGACGACTGTTACGTATCAATTGTGTGATTTACCTTAATCAGGCGAAGTGTATACTTTGGGTTGATATGTAAGTGTATAGGATGATATACATTGACGGACCAGGAGTTGTTTTTCTAGAAAAATACTGTTCCTAGGAAAAGACAATAACTCTCAAACTACTTGTACTCGTGATTCTAAATCATGAGAGAAAAAGCAAACTCAAATGTCAAGTGTCTTTGCTTTGGTACATTGTAGACTGAGGCCTTAGCTGTTTGAGGTCAACATGGTCTTTGTGCTGGGTGATCACATATGGCATTGTGAGCAAAGTTTTTCTCAATAAGGAATCCAAATCCTTTTAAGTGAAAAAGGGCAAGAAATCTCTCATTGAATAAGATTCTATACGGAATTATTCTCAATCTCTGGCAAAAGCATTTTGGATGGAGTATTCCAAAATAAATTACCTAGTGAATGGAGTATTCACAAGAGCGAGAATAATAAGGATAAGAATCGGGTGCTTAAAGAATAAAAGGTAGAAGTGTGACAGTATCATAGTACTAATTCGTCTATAGATGATTTCATGGAGGAATCATACTCATTCATAAGTTAGTCAAAGAGAACTTTGTTGATTTAATCAATAATATTTTATGGAGTTCAGTTCCAATTATGTAGTGGTATTAATTGTAATTAAATAGTGACTTGGGATAGTCAGATACTATTTAAACCAGAAAATATTATTCCGTTTAGGTCCCTCATCAAACTATTGTAAATTAACCAAAGATAGACTTTTATTTATTAAGCGGGTTGTTTTAATTTATTAAAACATGAGTCTATTTATTTATTAAACAAGTTATTTTAATTTAGTAAAACATGAGCTTAATTATTTGGCAAACTATTTTAATTTAATTAAAACATAGGCTTATTTAAATAATAAGCATGTTTTTTTAATATATTAAAATTTGGGTCAAAGGAAAAATTGTACAGAGATATTTAAGAGACTGGGCTTGGGATAAAACCCAAGCCCAAGAGGAGCAATGGGCAGCATGGGCTATGGTTACTAAACCTTAGCCTTGGCCGTGTATCACTTTAAGTGGAGGCTAGGGTTTTTTCTAACCTTAGCCGTTCACTACTTGTTGTAGGATGCAGTCCCACATTGCTATTTTACAGTCTTTATTCTCTGCAGCCTCAATATGAATATAAGTGCCTGTAGCTCTAGCAAATCACTCCAAAAAATAATTCTTCTAACCTTTGCTAAGAATTAAAGTTCTATTGAGTTAATTCTCAAATGAACAAAGTTTAAGATTTAAAGAGCTAGAAAGAGCCCACACTCTTAGTTATTTCTAATCATTGGTGAGAAAATTTGTTGGTGTTCATGGAAGTGTTCTTAGTGTTCTTGATGTTCTTGGAGCAACTTGGATTCGTTGCTCAAAAGCCAAGGCGTGACATTTGCAAGTAAGTAATTTTATGTTCTTGCTAGTCTAATTTTAAATAGCATTATTCTTCGTATGTTCTTCTAGAGTTGATCTTGGTTATGGAATAGATTATTTTTCCTATTCATGAAATATGTCTCCATTGGAGTACAATAATTCACCTAAATAAACTCAATGACTAAATTTTAATTCTAATTTGACTGACTTGGGTCAAGCCTATTATTGAATTACAAAATAACAACTTAATTCTTTTAAATAAAACATAATTCTAAATACAAATAACTCATCAATTAATTAATAAAACTTAAATAAAACAATAAGACCCAATTAACTCTCTCTTGTCCCGCATCGCTTCAATTAACTCTCTCGTGTCCTTGAAAGAGTAGGAAATCTCCTACTGATCATCCTTTGAATGCATCTGGTCGCAACCGTTAAGATCACAATCCAACAAGTTGCCTAATGTTGATAGGTGTAATGTCATTGGAGTCGCCGTCCAAGAGACGCCTGGCAATGATAACATTTGAAGCATCAGAAGGATGGTATGCATCCCAGAACACATACTTGGATCTGTCCCCACAAACTTTTGCTGGACCACCACATGGGATCAAACCCCCAAAGCGCCCTGCAATATGGCAGCATGCGGAATTTGCATTCTCAAAACCTGTTCAAACCAAAAGGAACCTCTTTTTAGGATATATATATATATACATCATCCAAATTTTCTGTGTACACTATTAAATCATTGCTTATTTCAAAAACTAAAGCTAATAAGAATGGATAAATTTAATTATTTAATCAATACTTTAACATAAAAAAGCAGTAGAGTCTACAGCATATATCATACCATATGACATGAAGTTTTGCAGGATATCGTCTACAATGTGATAAACATCTGCGTAGGCAAATTGTGATCCCTGTAGATCAGTGCTGAGCTCTGTGACGAGGCTTTTCAGCCGGGTGTTGAATAGTCGAGCTAACTGATTCGCCAAATCAACACAATTGTCTCCTGCTGCTGGATTTGAATCCCTCTGATATGGTATACACCCAATTGGTCCTACATTTACCACCACAATCTTTCTAGCACCCAAGTTGTAGAGCCTCTGCTAATTACAGAAATAAATATGTTAAAGAGTACAGCATTTCAACTGACATGAACATGATAGCTAGCTTTCTAAAAATTTACCGTTAGTTGCAGTCTGTATCTGGAAATCACGATGCCAACAAACATTTCTGGCGAAATTAACTTCTGTTCAGGAATTGAGATGACAGGAGTCAGGTAGTTATTGATGAAATCATTTGAGCCCATTGTAACTGAGAACAAGGCTGTTCCAACCAACTCTAGAGCTGCAGGAGCACCAATCCTCGAGATTATGTCTTGCCTGGTATTTGCAAAATTATCTAGCTGTGCGTCCAGGTTGATTCGGCCTCCCTATGCATCATGTACAAACATACTTATCATCACCAATGACACGACGGTTTAGATTCTTTAGCTAGCTGCGATGACTTTTAACATTATCAACGACAATAAAAGTCTTGGTAGCTAATATGTCATTAAAGTCGTCGCTAATAACATTTTTTTGACGGAGCAACTGCGACGATCGGTCATCCTTCAACGTTAGTAGTGACAATTTTGTAAATTTTGACGACGACTCGCACAAAGCCAAATTTCTTGTAGTGATATAGAAATCTTCAAAACCGTACGAACTTCAATATTTTAAGTGATTCACAAACAAAGTGTAGCATACCCCATTATTCAATTATGCTTTATCAATGGAAATGAAGACTCTATAACGGAATTACAGAAAAAGAGAAACAGAGTAAAAGAAAAATCTTACAAAGATCTTTCCAGTGTGATTAAGAATTCCACCTCCACCCGAAGCGTAATTGACACCCTGCAGAATCACAGGCCCCGATGTAGTTGGAGCCAAGTAGGGAGGAGTGAAGTCTTTAAGACCCAATTCCTGACCTGGCAATTAAGAAAATATTCTATGAGCATTCACATATATATTTACTGCAAGTAATATTGGAGAATGATTATTACTTGCCTATAATGTCGATAATTGTTCTTCCATTAGTGTATCGTCCCGTTGGCATTCCAAAATCAACCCCATTGGGAAGATAATTAGCCTTGGAGAGTGAAACAATGTAGTTATTGTTTCCTGCATCAACCAATGAATCCCCAAAAACAAAATTAGCAGGAACATTCTTTGCAAAGCAGATCCCCACCAGGATTGAGACTGTCAATATTCCAGGCACAATCTCAGCAATGATTTGTCTATCCAAGAAGAAACCCATTACAAGCAATACGAACAATATTGTAAATCTATACTATATTATGCTCTTGCAGTTGTAACTGCACTAAACTTATAAGAGGCAAGAAAAGGTATTGAAGAAAACTCCGTTAAAGCCATGTGGGTCTTTTAATGGAGAAGGAAAGGGACATCTATAGAAGTCATGGGTCTTTCAATGAATCCTGCCTACATTAAACACTTTAAACAAAAGGACTATGAACAACCTTAAGAAAGATAAAAAAAAAATTAAACAGTTGATATATCAGACTAGAAACAACCAAGGGAAGACATAATTAATGAGCCTTTATTTTACTTTACATATGGATGGGTTGTTTCACATTTTGTTAAGCCACTGAGGAACACAATCTCATGTAATTAAAGATTACTCTGAGCAAAAAAGATAGCCCTATCCCTATAAGCCTGCAGTATGTGAAAAATATAGCAGTTGTTAAATGTAAGAGATTGGCGTACAGTGTTCAATGCGCTGCACATTCAGCTACAACCCGTGAGAGTAACGCGCGCAGCTGTTAAACATCCCAGAAAAAAAAATAAATAAATAAAGAAAAACTTCAGAAAAATCTATCAACTTTAACGCATTTGAAAATACTTATAAATTTTCAATTTAGTATATTCATCTTTTAATTTCATTCTGTTAGAATTTTCTGTTAAATTCTATCAAAATTTTAAAAATATTTTTTTTTTATTTTTTTTTTCAAGATTCAAGCATGAGAATGTTTACAAATTCCGTTAAATATTGACTAATGCTTAAATCCCTTATATTTTTTTTTCTAAAAAAATGAGTGCTATTTTGAAAATTTCGACACATCCATTAAGATTTAATAAAAAAATCATAACTGATAGAAAAAATTAAAGAAATTAGAAGTTCAATAATTTATATTAAGAGTTTTTTAACTTTAAAGATCTTTTCAAAACGCATAAAAGTGCATGATTTTTTTTAAGTTTAACAAAAAAAAAAAATTATATTTTACCCTCTAATGTTTGAATGGATTTTCAATTTTGCCCCAAATGTTACAAAATTTACAATACACCACCTTAATGTTTGCAAAAAAAAAAAATTAATTCGGACTTTCTGTTACCTAAAGCCGTCTAAATTGATAAATTTACTGTTCATGTCGTTTTTTTTAAAAAAAAATTATTATTTTTTTTTTTTTTTAAAAAAATCAAGTGAATAGTAAAAATCAAGTGAACCGTAAACAGTAAAAAATTAAATTGAGAGAACAGTAAATTTGTCAATTTAGACGGCTTTATGTAACAGAATGGTTGAATTAAATTTTTTAGTAAATATTAGAGGGTATATTACAAATTTTTAAATATTAGAGACTAAATTAAAAATCTGCTCAAATACTAAAGGGTAAAGTATAATTTTCCAAAAAAAAAAAAACGTTGTTAAACATTCAATGTGAAATTATATATATATTACGGCGATGTAGACCAGCAAAACTAACTAAATAGTCGAGGGTTTGGTCATCTGTGAGCATTTTTTTTTGACTTTCCCAGCTGCCAACTGACCCTGATGGGATACCACGAGCAGGCAATTTAATGCACTCGGCTCCCTTAATATAATAACACCGACAAAAAATAAAAAAAGCCAGAAAAATAAAAAGGCATTTTTGGCGGTGTATCATTTTTCTTTTCGTGGAGCATTTATGGGTACGCACTACTTGCAAAATTTGCTAAAAAGTTTGGTGAGTTTGTTCAATCTTGGCTCCAAAGTCCAAATGCTACACCATCTCAAGATCATAATGGCACCTTGTTTTCTTGTTAGGTTTCAGGTAAAAAAAAAAAAATCATGCCTCAACTTGTATATTAAACATTGCTTGAAAAAGAGGGAAGCGGATGGCGGGATAGCTGTTGGAAAAAATTATGGAATTAAGAAAGAAAAAATAAGAACACAAAATAAAATTGGGATTTTAAAGTTTGATCGCAATCACGGTATCTTTTGAATGTATTTTGTCTATTTTTTTTAAGTGCTAAGGGATTTGACAAAATAATTTTTAAAATACAATGAAACTCAAATATTACTCTAGAATAATACTTTCTAAAATAACAAAAAAAAAAAAAAAAATCCTTTTGCACAGAATAGCACAAAAGAGATGTAAGATAATAGAAATAAGATATGAGATTGTGTTGCATATGATCAAAGCACAACAATGACCCAAACCATTTAACATCGTTACTGTTAAAAACGACGTAAATCAGTTTACATCGTTTTTAAAAAAGAAAAAATAAAGGAAAAATTACACTCTACCCCCTTAATGTTTGAGGAACCCCAATGTTACAAAATTTACAATGAACCCTCTCAATGTTTGCAAAAAATTTCAATTCGAATATTCCGTCAGATTTTGCCGTCTAATTTAACGGAATTTTTTTTGTTACTTTCATGAGTATTTGTTTTTTTTTTTAAAAAAAAAAAAACAATGGATGAACAGTTAAAAAAAAAAACTTCTGTTAGATTAGACGGCAAAATCTGACGGAATGTTTGAATTGAAAATTTTTGCAAACATTGGGGGGTGCATTGTGAATTTTGTAACATTATGGGCTAAATTGAACATTTTCTCAAACATTGAGGGAGTAAAGTGTAATTTTCCCAAAAATAAATAAAACGACGCTAATCTAGATTTTTTTTTTTTTTTTTTTTAAAAAAAAATTCATCTTATTTTACTTTTTTGTGTTTCTAATCAACCAAACAGAAAATTCAAAACAAAATAATAATAATAATAATAATCAAACGCTTTAGTAAAAAAATTATAACATCTCTTGGCGAAATCCTTCAGTAATGAAGAAATATCATGTATACTAATTCACTTTTCCTTTCAACCTACACCATTTTCTTAGCAACTAAACTGGATATCCAAAACCAAAAACTTAAAAGATCGAAATAAGTTTTGCTTTCCCACATTTTCTCATAACAAAAGGAAAAAAAACACCAAGATTTGCAAGACATAGCAAGATCAATTGCTACATATCACAAGAACAACCAAAATCAGCTCATTTACATATGTATATAAGCACCAAAACCTCTAACATTTCTCACCAAATCTCATCAAATAGAACCATCAGCTCAAGAAAGTCAAATAAACAAAATTGGTGTTGAGCATGCGCTGCCCTCTGACCAACCCTTTGGTCTCGTTCATAGCGATGGATGTGCCTCATCCAGCACTGGCTGGCATTGCGCGCCAACCATGCTAGTCGTGAGCCGCTCCAGCAGTGGTTGATGCAGGGGTTAAGAGAGGGAGGGAGAGAGAGAGAGAGAGAGAAGATAGGGACTGTGATGCCCCGGTCTGGGCCATTTGCAGCAGCCGCGCATTGCTTGGGCTGGTGGTTTGGGGATTGTGATGAAAGGCAGTGGCAGAGCTAGGATTTTGATTCAAATGGGTCAAGATTTTTTTTTTAAATAAAAACAAAAAAACTAAAGTTGAACCAAAATTAACTAAAAATATTAAAAAAATATAACTAACGCAATAAATAAATAATTCAATAGTTCAAGTATAAAAAATAATTAATTTAAAAAAGCAATCTAAATATAAAAGTTTGATTACATACATGAAACTTTTTAAGGAAAAGTAGGAAGAAATCGAATTGAATGGTTGAAACTTGAAGCTTTGATTTGAATTGTTAAATGCTTGAAGTTGGGAGAAATACTGAACAAAGAATTGACAAATCACAAATTCTTATAATTCTCTCACAGTCTCACTCGAAGACTTGGAGGAAAAGAAAAAAAGAAAATAGCACTCGGTGGTGTTAACTCAAACGAAGCAACGAAAAAATTATCACGACTCACAAGATTTTTTGATTTAATGGCACACTGCTCTAAATAATACTGTTTTACAACTCACAAGACATAGTTTACAAGACTTGAAGCTTCTAATGTGATTGACGGCATACACATAGTTTAATTTTATTAAATAATTTATTTTTAAAAAAACAAAAAAAACGTGTGAGGTAGATGTGTGGTTTCAAAAATCAGAGCCGTGCGGTGCATTACTGCCTTGTCAATTTCACAAATCAGGGTTTTGTGGAAGACGTATTTGAGGTGACTTTTGCGTGTAGTTGGGATCTACTCCTTTAACCTGAAACGATTAAAAAAAAAAATCCCTTAAATTTTTCAATGTATGAGATGTACCTTGTCACAATGCCACCTTTAATTTGACTTTTGTGTGTGCCACATCAAGTGTATTTCCCAAAAAAAAAAAAAAAAATGATAGGCTTACAAAATATTGTACAAAAAAATATATTACAAAGTGATGTGGCACAACATGATTAGATTTCTAAAAAGAAAAAAATACAAAATTGGTCCTTGTAGTTGGCCAAAATAAGAAATCACTCCCTAAAGTAAATTTTCGTCAATCATTTTAATAAAAACCGTTAGTCTGCCACATTAGACTAATAGAGTAATACGCTATTGTTAAAATGATTGACGTGGCAGATTAACGGTTTTTGTCAAAATAACTGACAAAAATTTGTTATAGGGAGTGATTTGTTATTTTGGCCAACCACAAGGACCTTTAAGTTTTTTCTTATACCACAGGGAGTGATTTGTAATTTAGGCCAACCATAAGGACCAATTTTACATTTTTCCCTTCTAAAAATTTTGATTCATTTTCTTTTCAATCATGTTGTGCCACAATACTTTATAAGAGGTTTTTTTTTTTGGTAAAATATTTTGTAAGTCTAGCATTTAAAGAGAGAGAGAGAGAGAGAGAGAGAGAATTGTAGTAATTGGTGTGCAAATTTCTAAAAAAACAAAAAAAGAAGTATGAGAAGTGTAGTAATTGGTGCAGATTTCTAAAACAAAAAAAATGGTAAAAAAAAAAAAGTCAATGCCTTGTTATCTGTTAAAATAGTAGACGCAGAGGTTTTATTTGTTTTTTAAAAAGGCATCAATGCCTTGTTAGTGAAACGATGCGTTTTGAAAAGAAAAGAAAAGACAATTGCTGCATCGTCTTCAACCTTGGTAAGTTTTGCAAGTCTGTAACTTTTGTAATTTTTTTTAACCTAACTACATAAACACCTTGAACAGAAACAATAAAATAAAATCAAGGTAAGGGGTGGACAAATTTGCCCCCTGGTGAGTTTCTAAGGGTGGGCAATAGGGGCATTGGTAGAAATTTTACTAGGGGTAGAGAAATATTTGGAAGTTGACGGGGGGCATCCTTGACTCCCCCTCCCTTCGCCCTTGATGGAAAGAGTCACCATGTGTGCAAGTAGGGGCGAAGCTATGTACATAGGTGGGGGGACCTTGGCAACCCCAAAGCTTTGTAAAAATTGATTTTTAGCCTTATAAAAATTTTATTGTATAAGTACTGCACCCCTCAAACATTAATTTCTTCCCCCTCATTGATAAATTGGTTCCCTCATGTCAAATCAACTCAAATTTTCATCATTATTAAAATAAGCATTTATGTTTCATCATACTCAATTCAAATCTTCTCCTCAAGCTGACTGTATTTTTTTTTTTGACAATACTTGACTTATGTATGGCCATTGAGCATAAAAAGATAAATTTTTCTCTTTTTTAACAAATCTAATGTTATCAAAAGTGGACCTACATACGTAATTTTTTTTGGATTTTTATTGTTTTATACTGTACAAGTACAGACTTGTAGCAGGCTATTCAATCTCAATTCTCAAAACCTCTTTATGCAATCTCCAATCTCGCCCCCAACTCCTGATATACAGATTGATGGGGTTTACTTCATGCCATAGCATAGCAATGGAGATGCCAAAGGCTTTTTATTTTATTTTATTTTATTTTTTTATGCCTAGAAAACTTTTGTATTTGAAAGCAATTTTTTTTTTAAAAAAATATGATTGTATAGTCATGTAACTTTTGTATTAAGTTATGACTTATAACTTAGTATAAAATTAAGTTTAAAACTTGTTTGTTTTTATTTTACATAAATGCGTGAGCACACTTTTTTTTTTTTTGATAAATATATGTATCTGTCTATTTATTTATTCGCGTAAGTTTGGACCCCTCATTAAAAAAAAAAAATCCTAGTTCCACCCTTGTGGGAGAAGAAAAAGAAGAACAAACGAGAGAGATGAGAAAGTTTGAAGCTTAGAATGACTTAATGGACACATTAAATAACAAATTAATTCCTTTCAACAGCTAGAAACGTTCGGATTTTCTTTAAGTTCACATTTGAAACGGTTACATGTGAAGTGCAAAGGGTGTCGCATAGCGCCCAAAGCCCATTACCCGTGTCATGTGACACAGGCGGTTAACTCTATTCTCCATCACTCAATTTATTATTAAGTGATTGAAATTTCTTATAAACTAATTGACTTCTTTGTATCTAGCTAATGTGTGACAAAACTTTTCTCCCTACACATCAAAATTTTGGTTTTCCCTCCAAAATTTTGGATTGACTTGAAATATGTATATCTTTCGATTAAATGCACATAAAACTTTTTAGTTATAAAATATATTTCATAATTATTTGAAATACCCAAATAATTTTATGTATTTATTTTAAATAAATCTAACAATCCCCCACTATTTCGAATAATCTGAAATTAGTAAAAAAAAAAAAAACTTTTGTGCATTTTGGCGAAAATACGTCACTTCAATGAAGGTGACTTTTGGATATGAACCTTCATCTAGGGTAAATATATCACGACTATGTCAAGGTGATTAGTGGACAAATCTTGAATTAATGACCTTATTAGACTAATAAGATATAGCACACACGTTTATTTGTTGATTCTCTAGATGTTTCACTTAGCCTACAGTGTCCACCTCAAAACTTTCAAACATAAATATTTAACAAATCATCATCCAAAGTAGCTTACGTATTTAATAGACCACCATAGGGTTCAAAAGAAACTTTCTTCTTTGTACGTGTGTAGGGGCCATTCGAACATCTTCCTTGTTGATTAATTTTTTTAAAACACTTTGTAGGGGCCACGACCCTTACAGGCCCTAATGTGGCTCCACCACTAGCCTACACTTTTATGGCTTTGTGCATATATCCTAGTTTCATTAGAGCTTTAGGTATGGTCAATACCATAAGATGTAATTTCTCAAAAATTTAGCGAGTTTTAGAGTTTATTTTTGAGCTTTGGATGTCCATGGAACGTTTGAAGGATCCTATAAAACGTTTTGTATGCTCATGGAACGTTCAATGATGAGGATCAAACGTTCGATACATGTCCCCATTCGCTGATTTTCGATACATGTCCTCATTCACTGATTCACGTGGAAACTTTCGATCAAGGTGCATGTCAGATAGTATCAAATGTTCGATACTTTTAAGAAACGTTTGATGTGCTTTTATCTAACGTTCGGTAAAAACCCTAGGACTGTTGGGTAATAGTGCATCAAATGTTCAATGTCGTACATCAAACATTCGATGAACCTAAAAATTCAGCAGTCCTTAACCAGACGTCTCAGCTCTATAAATACAATCATACCCCTCATTACACTGTTCACTCGTGTTTTAGGAGATCAGAGAGCCTTGTGTGTATGAGGAAGAGTGTTTGGAGAAGGAGAAGACTTTTTGGCTTAAGAGGTACCTATATTTGCCTAGTTTGTTTTTTTTGTTGTTATTTGCTTATTGTTGTCTTGTTTAGTTGTTGTTATGTTTAGTTTCTGAGTTGTATAGTTTAAGCTTAATCATTTGGAGTTTTGGTTAGTTTTTGTAAGTTTAGGTTGGTTGTATTGGTTTAAGAAGTTTGATGCCTCAAACCCTGTTTTTGTAGTATGAGACCCTTTATTTTTTCTAATTAGACCTCTAGGAGACCTTAGGAGGAGTTAGAAACCAAGAAGGACCGACATGTGGCATAGAATGAGTTTTTTGACCTCATCAAATGTTCGATATTCTTCATCAAACGTTCGATGTTCAGGTGTAGAACGTTTGACCATTCTGGTCAAACATTTGATGCTAAAACAGAATGTCCTTTTGGATTTTTAGAACCCTAAGACTTGTTTAACTCAAGGCATAAGATTAATGGTAAGATCGTTTCTCAGATTCAGAAGTTGGAGACCCCGTGAAAGAGTACTTGACCGACCCTTATGACACACGTGAGTAAAAACTCACATAAATACTTGTTATTGTTATATGCATAGCATGACTATTTTGATGTATAAAACATGCATGTTTACAACTCTCATGAAATGCCTATTTATTCTCAACTGTGAACTCCATTTATGAAAACGGTTGTAATTAACAAAGATAATAAAATGATGAATTGTGAAAAGTATGCATATGAAAGACACTAAGATTAATGTGTATTGTATGACATGATTGCACCGTCTTGTAACAGAATAATGGCCACGGGCTTACTATTATTACGGGTTGATTATATGGTCAAAGAGTTTTATTTTATGGAGAGAGCCTTGGATCCAATGATTAAGTTTGTGACAGCGCATCATTCTTTGAGTGGGTCACCAGTTACAGCTTTGCTAGTCAGTATGGGCCACCTGAGATCGAATTGCTAGTATAAGACAGTATGTTTGGGCAATGTTTGGGGCACCAGAATTGTATTAAAAGTCCTTTTGGACACGCTAACCCTGCTGAGAAGGGGTAATATATTAGGTAGACCATTGTTAAGATATCACATATTCCTGCTTACATCATGTATTATAAATATATTGCATCATGACATGTTTATACTACAAATTGAGAATGACAATACTTATGTTTATAAACTGAGTTATGATAAGTGCTAGATCTTACACATTCAAGCCCCTTAATTCACATATAGTAATTCCTTTGTTTCATTATAATATGATGTTTTGTGTTGTTTTTGTGTTTTCTTGTATTTTTAAGGTTTTTTAAGAAAAAGCAATCAATTCCGTCAAATTCCGGGCTTAGAAGATGTTTTGGTGAAAAGCTTAAGAAAAAGGCTTGAGCCACTTCCAAAAAGGCTCGAGCGCAACTGAGATTTGATGGCAGACTTAAAAATCCACCTATAGACACTTTACGCCCAATCATTCCAAATAACGCTTGCATCCTCTGTATTACCGCGGCTGCTGGCATAGAGTTAGCCAATGCTTGTTCCACAGATATCGTCATTGCTTTCATAAAAAGCATCTATGTAACCCCGATTATATGACCAATCATATATCACATTTATTATTTTTTTTTCCAAAATTGAGCTGAGCCACTTCAAAAAGGCTCGAACGCATTTCAAAAAGGCTCGAGCGCAATCGTGTGCAGGAATGCTGAAGTCGGCAGAACCTATTTTAGAAATATTCTAATCCAACTTCAACCCAAATTTGAAGTTGTAGGCTTCACGAAATTGACTAGAGTTGTTCCAAAACTCTATAAATACTGCTCTAATTCGTCCAAATCAAATATACAAGCTTTGGAAGAGAAATTGGAGGCTACATCAAAAAGGGTTTTTCAAGTTCTTTTTCTTCCTTTACTTTTTCTGCATGTATATAATTTTAGTTCGTTTTAGTTGTATTTAATACTTTAGTTGGGGCTCGATTGAAGCCATAACCATGTCTTTTTAAGGTTTTGATTTGCCTTGCTACAACTATTTGTGATTTTTAATTGATTATTTTCAGATTTTTGTTTGTTCTTTATATGGATTGTGTTTATGCTTGTATCATATGCATGAGCTATGTGGGGATTGTTATATATATCAATTTGGATGACCGAGTCTTGGGCATATTAAAGTGACAAAAGAACCAATTACGGGTTCTTGGATTAATCAACATGAAGACAACTGGAATAGATATCATGTTCCAACTTGAGTATGTTTGTCGATTTCCATAGATTTATGTTTTCTTGAAGAATAACTTAATAGATACTATGCTAAATCATTTGAGAAAGAAAAGAGTTAGAGTAGATACCATATCAAACTCGTTGCTTAGAAAAATCAATAACTTTAAGAATAGATATCATGCCCTTGTGCTGGCAAGCAATGAATCTTGCAATATGAGTTGTAGCATTGTGCATATCGATTCCTGAAAAGAGTATGATTAATTGTGGATATTGGAGCCCTACCCTATTTATTTATTATTTCAATTCCATTATTTGCTTCATCAATTTTATCTCTTATTAGTTTCATTCAAGATACTTATTTTAGGAAATTCTCTTTAAGCATAATTTATACCAATTCTGGTGGGAATGATCTCGTACTTGCTCTCTATACTATTGTTTTTCTTGTGCACTTGCGAGTAAAAGTAAATTTATTTGCCTATTATTTAGGTGGATATTTGTACAACAAGTTCACAAATGATAATATGTATAACATGTATATTATTATTCACTAAATCGTGGACTTACTCTTGTATCTTTTTTACCCATACTTTTATGCAACTTAATAATTAGCATTGAAGATGATAGTATATGGGATGCACCTAGTTTGCTTGGAGGATGTCCTCCGGGTAATCTTTGACAAGTTGGAGCCGGTTTGGCTTGCCAAGATATGGTTTGGAGGAGGTGTCATGATATGATTGACATGATCTATGAGATGTGCTTTGAGTTGGAGGATGATTGATTTCGTGATGTTATTATGTTTAGAACTTAAGATGTAATATCTATGTTATTTTGATGACTGTTCTTTTAACCAAGATTTGAAGACATCAGAACTTATGTTATTTATGTTATTATGGTTATGTTTTTTTTTGTGTTATTCTGGTATTATCTTATTGTGGGTATTAGTTGCTATCTCTACCATTTATAAGTAACAAGTCTTCCACTGTAGACTCTCATTCCTTTGAGAGTGTATGATCCCTGAGTTTTGACTATGAAGTGGTTAAGGCTAAAAAACGTAATATTAAGTCATTTACAAGTTAAATAATTTTGTCGGGGCGTTACATAAGAAGCAACCACACTTCCACTCTTCATATAGGTAAGTTCATCTAAGTAGATACCATTTCACCTCGACAATTTTGTCCATGAACTTATTAAGAGTTAAAATTATCTTTTAATTTCTAGGAGCACTATAACACTAGAATACATATCCTTGGAATTTGGGTTTGAAAAAGGATATAATTTCTTTTTAAAAGTTTTCTAGTGTTTTTAATCATAATAACTATATACACTTGTTAATATCCATTGAATCTTGCCTATATTTCAAAACCGAGGTTGGGTTTCATCGTAAGTGATATCACTTTATAGACCTTAACCTCATTCTTGTAGATGTTTTATAAATCATATCCCTTGCAAGGCCTTTAGTTAATGAATCTCCAAAGTTTTGAATTGATTTCACATATTCAACTATAATTACTCTATTAATGAGTAAGTCACTCACATAACTGTGCCTTAGGTTAATAAGCCTTGGTCTATTGTTATGAGAGATGTTACACATTCATCTATAACTCATCTCATGTTTAAATTTACCATTGAATATGTTGGACCCAATGTTGGTTTCATAGATTCAATTATGAATTTTTTTTATTTTTTGTACAGAGATGGACTAAAGATTAGTAAAAGATGAAAATAAAACATTTATCTATTGTTATGTCTTGCTTGTTGCTACTCGCAAGGTTGCCTCAATGTCATAATAAATCGTTACTGTAGGAAATGGCTTTGTCCAAAGTGGTACATAGTCTACCAACAAATTTTTAAGCCATTCTGCTTATTTACATGTGGCTACTAAAGCAATAAATTCAAATTTCATAGTGGAATGAGTTATACAAGTTTGGCCACCTTCAAATATGGCCGAAGGCAGTGATTGAACCAGCCCCTATTTGGCCAAAGGGCACCGCTCGGCCTTTTTTCTTTTCTTTTTTTTTTTTCTTCTTCAAATTTATAAAGATATTTGTTGTTTTATTGAAAAAATTTTGGGTCATTTATCTTTTTGCTGGCCTTAGGGGGAACATTGACATTGTTTGGTAGTTTAAGGAGAACATTAACACAATTAATAGTTTGAGGAGTACATTGACAATGATGTAGTAGTTGGAAGGAGGTATGTATATTTTTAAAAAAAAATTAAGATTAATCCTCAATGGGCCTAAACCCTTTGACTGCAACATACCCAAAAATCATGGCCCAATGAGAGCATTAACTCATCCAAAAAATTCCACAAATCTTAGATCCTTTAACTGTTTTTTTTTTTTTTTGAATCAGCTCGACTTATCAAACTTGATAAAATCATTAACTCCTTCATTTCAACCAAATGACGCGAAATTTGTTTTGAAACTTTTATCATTCAAAGGCCCACAACATATCCAAAAATAACAGCACCCCAAAATTGTTTGATACCTCAAAAGTCCCACGCAATTTCTATGGTTCTCTTTGACCAAAGTTCTTGTTTTGATATTTGCGTCTTATAAAAATCATAACTCCCTACACAATTGTCCAAAAATCATGAAACTACTTTTAAAATCTTCGTTTCTCATTATTATATCATACCTTAAAGCAATTTTGAATTTTATTACCAATTGAATTCTAGGTGGCCAAGACAGTATGGCTTCTCTTCCTTTGCCTCGCTATATTTTTAACTAGTAATTCTTATTATCTTTCAAATTGAGTCTATTTACCCAAATCCATATAAATCTTAATAAAATTTCAAATCCTCCTTATTCTTGATATTGAAATTACCTTTTCTCCAAAGGTAAATTTGGAGATATTACAACTCCAAACATTTTTTTCTTTAAATTGCAGGGTCCATTCAAATTTTGAGGACGATGATTTCAATGAAGCTAGTTATTAATGAAAATATACAACGCAGCTTTGTAGTAAATTTTTTGAATCCAAATTGTCCAAATGCTTTTTTGACTGGTTTTTAAACTGCTCCTTATACATGATATCATTTGAGCCCATTGCAACAATTTCTGAGCCGTAGCAGGCTAGCAGCACTAATTCTGTAGATTATTTTCTCGAGTTTCCTCATAATTACTTATTTTTGTGTTAAAGTGTACCCTAGAGTAATGTTACTTTTTAAATTTTATTTTATATTAGTTGACATAACATATTTTAAATGGTTTTTATTTTTTTATTTTTTTTTTATTTTAAGTGGTTGATATAAAAAGCTATTTCAAACACGCTACGTCAGTTCAAAATGAACATAAAAAATAGCATTACTCATAACTTTACGATCCTATGAATAGCACATGCATATACATACATGAGGTTAGGAGTACAGTCTTGAATTGGGAAATGTAACACATTCAAAAATGAAAAATAAATAAATAAAAGTATGTCAGCAATTATGGGACTCAAGAAAGTGTATGCTATTATTTACACTTCTTCACATCTCTAGTTATTTTGATGGAATCTCGGAGCCCCGAGAGCCCTCAAAAATATTTCATATACTTCCAACGCCGCCTGATGGGTGGAAATACAAAATCCCAAACCCAACGTTTGGCATTGAGAAACACATTCAAAGTCCATCAAAGCTGGGAAGCTTGTAGTCAGCCCAGCCCGAAACCATGTTAAGAGTTAAGCCCAACCTTAATTTTCAATTTTAATAGGCCCAAACGATTTGCCAGCTTCCTTTGCACATTTCAAATGAACCAATTAGGCTGACCAATAATAATAATAATAAATGTTCTCAATATATATTACACTCTTATTTTATCTTCATTTTATTGGTTTGACGTGATAGTATCTATTAATTTTTAAATCAGTTATCATTTAAAAACAAAATTTTAAAAGCTGATGAGCACTATTATATTAGCCCAATAAAATAAGGGTGATATAGAGGTGTGTAGTATATAACTTACTCCTAATAATAATAATATTAATAAGTAATAACTGATGAACCCTTAGAACGGAACCTATGTTTCATTAGTCAAGTTAATTTATTAGATTTTCCTAGAAAAACCAGCTTACCTATGATAGAGTAAAAGATTAGGACCCTTTGTCCTCTCCTATAGTTCTCATCGAATATATAAAGCTTGCAACTTATTATTGAAAATATAATATATTTTCTGTATATTTTATATTTAGTTGATATTGTAATATTCTCTATCCAAATTTGATTATAATCAACCCTAAATAGATAATATTATAATATTAACCAAATATAAAATATACGAAAAATATATTACGATCACAAAATTTTGATCAATTTTAGAACAGTAGTCACACATCAAATAAATCTAGAATTAATTGAAATTTTGAACATTTTTATAATCTACTAAAATAAGGTCCAATAAATAGTAAATTTCGATTTTTAATATATCAAGTTGTAGACATAATAAAACCTAAGTAACTAGGCTTACCTAAGGATATATATATTAGAAAAAAACTGTTCGAGAACTTGTTAATTAATTAATTAGTCTAATACATTACATTTATTTCTAATAACACCTCGATCCCCGATGAGCACACCTGAGCTAGAGAGCTTCACAAAGGCAGTGGAAAATGCATGAAAGAAATCATCCTGATCAGCGGCAAAATGTTCCACAATTTGAGCCGTCCGATGATCCAATGCCATTTCAGCATCAATTCTCAGTACACCACGGCCTCCCATTGCGTTCATGTAATACCGATTATCAAACATTAAAGTGGTAGGATCATTAAGAACAAAACTTGTGTTTGAGGTGGTTAAACACCCTTTAGGACAAATTAACCTCAAGAATGCTTCAAATCTCGGTTCCATTAATCCTTGAGCCTCGCCACCGTCAGATTTGTACAGACGATCCAGAATGTTTAAACAATGTGTAACTCCCAGCGTATGTGCGCCTGCAAAATTCAAAATCATTTTCAACAACAAAATCTTCCCTAGACAAAAGTGTGTATAAATAATAAGTGCGCATATTTTTCTATTTTTTATGACGTGAACCCTGCAAGATTAAGTCACTTTGTATAACCATTCATGTCAAACAAACTTTATATTTGTGCAGAATGCCTCCTTCACACGAATCGGATAAGATTCTGGTTTTGCCGGCAGATGTAACCCTAAAAAATTGTTTATACTTAATAGAATTTGAACCTTAAACCTAATGAAATGTCACCAAAATCAATACCCTTACAAACATATATGCATGGAAAATTCAAAATCATTTTGATCAAGTACAAAATCTTCCCTAGACAAAAATGTATATATATAATAAGTACGTATATTTATTTAATTTTTTTTTTATGACATAGAATCCTTTTCATGCGCTAAGGTTACTTCGTGTATTCACTCTTATTAGACAAACCTTCGACCTGTGCAAAACGCTCTCTCCATACGAATTGAATAGGACTCCGGCGAAAGAAATTGTTCACACTAAAAAAGATTAAAACTTTAGACTTGATAGACTATGCCAGCAAAGACGGCAGACCCTTACACATGCATGCAGTATATATAAGATTATGAGTCTTCATAACATCAAATTAAGTATATGATTTCAATTAATTAATACCATAATTTTGCGACGGATGTCTTGAATGTCATTCCTTTGGTGGTAAAGAGTTGAACGCATGTGATCGACTCCGGTAGTGCAGGAGGGATAAGAGTATCGGCGATTGCATAACTTGGGGCAGCGGAGGAATCCTTCCGTCCAACGGAACCTTAATCTTGTGGGCCCCCGGAGCATAGCAACCGCCTCACGAGCAGCCAATACGCAGGAATTGGTCGCGCATGAAACTTGTCTTCGGGCCAATGCTGCTGTCAACCAGTTCTTTCACAATGCTGATTAAGCTCCCTCTTTCTATTCCACAAATTTTTGGCTGACGTGGTGCTCAGTAGAATAGCATTTCCGTCAACCGTCAACCAGATGGAAGGCATCGCACCCGTAATTTTATCATTAAAGAAGACAGAAAAAGTGGATGAATAATCAAAAAGCTTAGGCTTAGAGACTTTAAGTATTCAAAAGAGGAGAGAGGAGAGAGACTGAACTTGGCAGTCGTGGACATGAGCCTCACAGACAAGCTGCAGGCGATGTGGGTCAGTAAGAAATGGGTTGAAGGCAGTTCGGACCCAATGTCGGTCAACGTCCGTGGGCATGATGTTGTCGTCAAAAGTTGTGTGGAGTACTTCTCCTTCAGACCCCATTAATCCTGAGTGCAAAGATAATTAGGAGGATTAACAACCATGGGTTGCGGATCATATCCATATTAATCAGATGGAATAATAATTATTTCACTAGATGCACTATTTTTAAAGGCAGAGAAATTAAGCACCGGATGGCAGTAGTAATTATGACTGAAGCAAATGAGGAGGGTATTATATTTATTTGATCCTAGAATAGAAATTGTTGTGCTTATATTATTGATCTTTTATCTATGGATGACAATTTTTTTTTTTTTTTTTTTTGTTTTTCTAAATCCAAATGGGGAAAAGGTTACAGTGGGGTCATTCCCATTCTTGATCCGAATAAAAGAGAGAATGGGAGACCAATTGGGAATGCTTCCGAACACTAAGTTGGAAGCGGCCCATCTAGCTAACAAATGTGCTCGAACATTAGCACTTCTAGAAACTTTACTAGCTTTCCAGCTAGTAAAAGAGAACAAGAAAAAGTTTACATCCAAAATAATAAAAGCAAAGTTCCAATCCTGGAAAAGATCTGGCTGTTGAATGGCAAGAATGATGTTAATGGCATCCCCTTCAAGAATGAGGGAGTACACCCCAAAAGAAATTATGATAAGTAGTACGTTGTAGCTTAAAAAACATTCTATAGAAAACAGTGGGAAATTAAGATAGAAATCAGAGAAGGGAAGATGGGTAAATTGCCCCCGGTTAATTAGCTAGCGGTAAAAAGCTCTTGATCTGGAAAACTGTAATTATATTTCACTTAAATATTCTTAGAATTGAATAAATTAATACTGCAATAGAGGAAAAAAATATGGATGGAAGGCAATAAACACCATCAACATAATTAAGTTTGTACAGCAAGAAGATTGCAAACGTCCGGCCCATGCCCTATGAGGTACCTCTTATGGTTCAGATTTTCTTGATACCATCTTTCTTTAGCTTTTGCGGTGAAACCTATAGTCCATACATTTTGTGTAGCTAGAAAGCTTAAAATAATTATATGGGAACAACATAATTAAAGAAATTGGAATTATTATCTGAATGGAAATGACTAAACTCTTGGACAGTACGACGAATATCAATTTGTTTTTCAGACAAATATTACTTTTCACTTGTACAATAAGTTTTGCAAAAGAGAATACAACAATTTTATCTTCATAAAACAATATTGCCCGAATGTAATGTGCAGATTGCAAATTTTATATATGTATAAAAAAATTGTGTGATAGCAATTATATATATATATATATATAATCATAAGCGCAGCTTATTACAGTTGAAAAGGCAGTTAATAGCCCATAAAATGATTGTTGAAACAACTATTTACTAATGTTAAAAACTGGTTATATATTTAAAGTTGAAAAAAATAATAATAACTGTTAGAATAGTACAAAAAAAATAAAATCACACAAACATAATAAACATGTGGCTCGTGCGGGTGTGCAACAATACATAAGTGGAAAGTGCAAAGTGCGTCTAAAGCGTCAATGTTACGCGGGGTGCGTGCTACGTAATGGGTGACACTAATAACATGTGTCTATTTAAAAGCCGTTCTAAAATAAGAGAAGAACAATCACTTATGAGTCATAAATAATTATCATATCTTTTTAATGTGAAACAAAGTAAGAAATACCATGTAATTATGGCTGTAGCTAGTGCTTTTAATTTTCATGCAAGGGATAAGGATTAGTAACATTTATTTATTTCTGAAAAAATAAGACAAGATCGAGAATTGTAGGAGTACTATATCTGAAAATTCAAATTGGAATCCAACGTATTAATTGGATGCTTAATTAATATGGTCATGATATACAAATTAAAAAATATATATCTATTATTGGATGTGATGTTAATGTTCTCTGCTCTCTATGATTTCCTTATATGGAAAAAGGAGTCTACAAAACCCAAAAGGTGAAATTAAGAGATTGATTCTGGGTTTGAAAATGACTGCTAACTATCAACCATATGCATGGTATATCTCAATCAATGACATGAGCATCTTCTCACATGTTTCGAAGACATTAAAGTGTCTTTCTTTCTTATTTCTTTCTGAGAGTACCTACATCAAGAATTTTCACTGACGGAAGTCTTTCCCTTTTTTTTTTTTTTTGAGCAAATGATTGCCGGAGGAGGTAGTATATCATTGCGCTTGAATGATACGATTTCAATTAATGACTGAAGATTTTTTATAAATTAATTTATCAAAATATTTATAAATTAAGTTTTTAAAAGTGAATATGTCTTTATAATGAGAATATAGTATATTTTTTAATATTATGTATAAGAAAATATGTGTGTTCTCTATGTTTAACATGACACAGTGCACTTTTGAGGTCGGTTGTTAAGAAGTTCGTAAAATCCACTATAAGAAATTTAGTCATTTTAGTCCAATATGTGTTTCATTATAATTGTATACAATATACCTGGTCTCTAAATTAAACATAGTGCTTTGAACCAAGTTTGAGGTTCGGCTCGAGACTGGTCATTTATTTATAAATATAGTTTGAACAAAAATTATGTCTTTTATAAATGATCAAACTCGTATACAGATAGCCTCAGCTGGTATTAATTGTGTATAAACTTCATTGTTCTAGTTTTGTTCGTAATATGTATTTTAACTTCGTTATGGAAACCATATTAAGTAATTAAAAAGATAAAGAATGAATTATCTTCTATTATAATCTACATATAGCATGAATTATTTATAATTTGAAGTGCAGATTAAAAGATTGTGTTGTGTGTGATGAAGGTATACGACAGGTATATACTATAAAGATAAACATATAATTCGATAGTAATGTTTTAAGATTCGAGTTGAATTAGTCTAATTATTTATAATAATAATCTTTAGCAGATTAAAGTTAATAGATTAGTATGTAATCTAAAAAAAAA
>FXXK01001714.1:2736-16191 GCA_900184695.1 Betula pendula | reverse complement strand
CACACATATATTTACAACTCTTATGGTTTGTTTTTAGCCTACACAAGGATATTTACAATACCCCTTTTTTTGTTTTATTTGGTGTATAACGCGGCATGAATCCCCTTTTCATTTGTCAAAGGCAGTATTTTCCCTTTTATGTTCACAAGAGCATACGTTTCCTTAAAGAAAGACATATCATTTTTACTATCATCACATGCTCATGCTATATATTTACATCTCATTTTTCTTTCTTTCTGGATGATCCATGCTATCATTTAAACGATTCATTCATAAATATATCTCATCCAAGCATTTTTTCAACATAAATTAAAGGGTACAAGATATCCCATTATAAAACATCAACTTGATAAATATACAATGTGGCTCGAACTTAATTAATCTTGGAAAGCTTTCATCTAGAAATAGTTTCTTTTCTCAGGTGAGTAAATATACTCACCTTAAGAAAACAGGGGAGGGGCCCTCAACAACTTAAGGCCTTTCAGCTGGGCATGCTCTTACTCTTTCGAAATGCTTCCACGACTATTTTCTCTACCTTGCCACTGACATTAGAGGGGACTGAAGCTTTAGTGTCTAAGCCTCCAATCTTATTAACATACGTGCTGCATATTGAATCACGGACATTAGACTTTTTTCAAATAACATCTAAACCCTAAACCTTAATACACATAAGGAGCTACCCGTGCGCACTTGAACATTTCTCATCTTCTCTATTCCAAAAAATTGTCCTAGAATACCCATTTGATCCTCTGAAAAGTTAAACTGGGTACGAAATGATTATAAATCTCATAATTTTTTTTTTCATGACCAAAGAATTCACCCTCTTGTTATTCTCAAATTTTTTTACTAAGATACCTCTATTTAAGTTAATTCAAAATTATGGATTTGGTATTTTATATACTTCATAAAATCAATATATATTACGTACTTGCTAAATTAGGTTAACTCAATTAATATACGTTTTAACTTTTTATTATACGTGGATGAATTAAAGCTATTACTCATTTAATATTTACACAATCCCAAGGTGGAATATTCCAAAGTCAATTTTATATTTATGTGCTTCTTCTATAAGATTATTAAGTTTATATTTATCGACTTTAAGTTATTTGAGTGAATAGTTTATATTTTTGACATTCTCATCTTTAACCATTCAATTATATTTTACTTTTTTACCATTGTTCTTTTACTAGTTAACAGTATAGGTCAACTCTTGGACCATATGCGGGTATCAATGGACTTAGTAAGTTATATTAGTTACTTTATTATTGGGATCTAAAACGTATAATCGTACAATATTAAGTCACAAATATATACATATTTTAATATACGTGATCTAACACCTACTCTCAACGGGTGTTGGCGCGGGCCCATCTGCATCAAACAAAGCTCATTAGACATTAGGTAAATAGAAATCCTCAAGCTTTATAATCAAGAGCCCATTCTTCAACTCTTCAATTTTATTCTAACTACTATAACATTCCCATAAAAAATATAACTCATAATACATCTAAAAACACAAGCTCAAACTCATGGTTCAACACACACCAATGATCGCGCGTTTATGAGCTTGTGTTTTAGACCTCGTCAATTATGTTATATTTTTTATTCTGGAGAAGGTTAATTGTTAATAAAAATGAAGGAGGTTGGGAAGAAGGCTCTTGATTATAGCTTGGTTGAGGGGATTCTTTTTACTAATGTCTATGGAGCTTTGTCTTTGGATGCAGGATTGGGCGTTGGAGAGGGGGTAGGTGTTTAGCATAAATAAAATAGATATATTCTAATATGAGATTATAGTGTAAATCATCATATAAATAGTTATAAACTTACTAAGTCATTATAGCATATGGTCAAAGCTTACCCTATAGTGTTAAACTAATCAAAGAACAATAGGTAGGATACTTCAAATATAGATGGTTATAAAGATGAGAATGTCAGGGGATAATACTATCACTCAAAATTAACGCCTATAAAGTCGGATTCAATATGGAAAACTCACAATAATCTGATATAGAAGCACCAATAAATAAGTTTTTGAATTTCACTTTGAATTTTTGTAACTTAAATGGAGAGTAATGCTTTTATTCATGTATTAAAAGTAGTTAAGGGCGTATTATTGAGGTTTAGACCCTAATTTAACAAGGTACGTACACTATATATATGATATATGACCAAATATATTTTGTTAACTAAATAGATCATAATAAATTAGAATACAAAGGGTGAATTCTTTGTATGATAATATCAATTAGATAATCAAATTTCGTACGTTAACTTTCTAGAGGGATCAAATGTGGTAATTCAGCTATTTTTATGGAATATGTGGCAAGCAAATGTTTACGATTCTGTGTGTTTACGGGTAGCTCTATGTGTATTAAAGGTTTTATGGGTTTGATAGTTTTGCAAAGTCTAAGTGTCGTGATTAATTGCAGGTATGTATAAATAAGAATTGGAAACGGCTTAGACTATATACAAGCTAGATCCTCTAATGTAGTGCAATAGTAATTGTTGGTCAGTTTGCTCGGCATTCGAAAGAGTAAGCAAGCTGGAAGTGCCTCTATAGTTGTGAAGCCCCTCCTGGTATACTTCTTAAGGTGTTTGTAATATTACCAACCTGAGATAAGGTTTACTATTGTTTTTTCTATGCTTTTCAAGAATATATTAAGTTCGAGCCAATTGATATTTATTATGCTTGATGTTTTATAATGATATCTTGTGATACCTTAATTTATGTTGAAAAATGCTTGATTTGAGATATGATTTATGAAATGATGTTATAATGAAGCATGATCATGAAAGAAAGAAAATGAGATGTTTTATAGCATGAGCATTAGTTTTTAGCAATGGATAGTAAAAGATAATGGTGTGTGGTTAAGGAATGTAATTGCTCTTGTGAAAATAAAAGGGGATATGCCCTTATGGAAAAATGAAAAGGGTGAATATATGCACTTATCGAAATGTAAAAGGGATAGTCCCTTTCATATTTAGGTGGCCTGAGAGAACTATAATGCCGCTGATAATATTTATGAAGAAGAAAGCAATAAATGCTTTATGAAATGAAATAGGGGATATGCCTTTATTATGATTAGGGGATATGCCCTGATAAAAAGTGAAAAGGCTATGACTATATGCTATGAAAATGAAGGGATATGCCCTTATAAAAAGTGTGACAGGGGGATATGATCTGATAAAAATGAAAGAGGATTTTAATAATGTGTCGTTAGTTTATGAATCACATCTCTGAAAAGGGGATATATAGCCCCCTTATGGAATAAATGAAAAATGGGGATAATGCCCTTACTGTATATAACAAAAAATAAGATAACCAACAAATTAAAGAAGAGTATGCCAATACTTCCGACTTCTACAACGAAGGTTTACAGCAATGCTCGCTCGCACATTTACATTGCCAAAACATTAACAACTTATTACTCTCCATACTCACAACCCATTATCCCATGATTTACTTGAAAATACAAGTATCAAAGTACCATAAGCAAAACCCATACATTCTAGGGGTCCCTCAAATAGCATACAACTAGCCTACAAGTTAACCCATAGTGAAATACTAGGGTTAACATAACAAAAACCCTAAAATACCAACTATAAAAAAGTCTAGGGTTTTAGACATTTACCTCAAAGCTATACATTCAAGAATATAGCCTAAGCATTAAGGATTTAGGATTTAGAGAATTTTACCTTGATTTGATCAGTGAAGTTAGGTTTCCAATGCCAAGAATCTTGTTCACGGTGTTAGAAATGTGTTTAGAAGCTCCCAAAGATCAATACCCAAGGTTTGAGTATAAACCCTTTGAGAGAGAAGAGAGAAAACCGCAGAAAAAGGGAGAAAAATCGAAAAGTGGCTAAAAAAATCATGTCAGCCTATTTATAAGTGAGTGAACAGTGCCACCGTTTGGACCAAAAATGGACCGTTTGGATGATAGAGCACATGGTCCGTCCGGACCATGCTGCGGACAGTCGCTACTGAGTGACCAGTGGCAAAGGACCGTCCGGACGACACTGTGGACGCTACTATGGACAGTCGCTACTGCCTAATCAGTAGCTGGAACCGTCCGAACCGCTACAGACGGGGCTGCAGACAATTCATTTTGAATTACAACCATTCAGACGACAATACCACTGTCCGGACACCCAAGGCAAATTTTCATTTTTAAGCCATTTTCGAAGTGTTTATTTTTCTTACTTTTAATTACCTTTTTACCTTTGACTTTTATGATGATTTTTAATCCTTAATTAAAATTCTTGGGCATTACAAAGAGGACCATGGAGTTCATCTTCGAAAAGTACTCGAGAGACTTCGTCGAGAGCAGCTCTTCTCTAAGCTCAAGAAGTGCGAGTTTTGGTTGAGTAGCGTGTCTTTCCTTGGACATGTAATCTCTGGAGAAGGAGTGTCGGTAGATCCCAAAAAGGTTAAGGTAGTAGTTGATTGGACTAGACCAACCAGTGTGCATGAGGTTCGAAGTTTCTTAGGACTTGCTGGTTACTACCGACGATTAATCGAAGGATTCTACAAGTTGTCATGACCGTTGACCGCTCTCACCCAGAAGAATGCTCGCTATTTATGGACAGAGGCATGTGAGAAGAATTTTCAAGAGCTTAAGAGATGGTTAGTGTCAACCCCAGTGTTGGTATTTCCCATAAGCTCTAGAAATTTCGTGGTATATAGCGACGCATCGAAGAAAGGATTAGGTTGCGTGCTTATGCAGAATGGGAAGGTGATTGCTTACGCCTCACGATAGCTGAATGATTACAAGAAGAACTATTCGATGCATGATTTAGAGTTGGTAGTAGTCATCTTTGCGCTCAAGATCTAGAGGCACTACTTTATGGGGAGAAGTGCGAGATCTACACCGACCACAAGAGCCTAAAGTATTTCTTCACTCTGAAGGAGTTGAATATGAGGCAATAGAGATGGTTGGAACTGATCAACAATTATGACTGTGAGATCAATTACCATCTAGGGAAGGCTAATGTGGTAGCTGACGCGTTGAGCCAAAAATCAACGATAAAGCTGTCAGCACTGAGGATCTCTCAACCACAGCTAATCATGGAACTCGAAAGGTTTCAGCTAGAAGTCGTTGAAGAAGGCACTCTTGTAACGCCCCGGTTTCTATGCAATAGAACCGTAAGCAGAAACCTCCGGTTTCCACGTGACATTACTACCTCAGAGATCTATCTCGCAGCGGAATATTTTTTTTCTTTTAAAACACCAAGGAATAACTCAATTACACAATAGAGCTGACTGAAATACCTCGTGAATTAACATACGTTAGATGTTTTAATAATACAAACATGTGCATACCAGATGCACCAAATAAAAGATAGTTGCAGTATATGCCACAGACGGCATACAGTTACAACATCACACTGTTTAGACATATTACAAACCATCATTAATAAAAACCAAAACATACAAAATACAAAGAGACATATGTATAACAAAATGTTGTCTCTTCCGGGATATAGCACATCCCGACAAAGTAGTGCCTAATAGTCATCAAAGCTAACGAAGGGGTCTCCACCTTCGTTACCTGCATCACAGTCTATGTAAACATGACATCATCACATTTACATAGGCAAACAAGTGAGTCTACTGCATCCCAATATAAACAGGTAATTGAATTATTGAACAAGCATATGACAGATATAATGAATGATTTTTCATGCATCGTTGCGAAGGCTTTGTTTAGTCTTAATGCATCATGAAATTACACTCAGCTCATAATGGGCCAACCCCGGATTAACGCACTGTTACACCTCCCCTACTTAGCAGATTGTTGGTTTGCACCTGGAACCGACTTCCAACGTTAGTTCTTATTACCGGATTTAGGGACGACCCGAGGTCCACTGGATCAGCCCTCACACCCCTGCTACCGACCAGCTAAATGTCACATCATTACCAATTCACAGAATATATAGTTGTAATGTATGAACAGTTTATAACACATGCATATGAATAAACAATAACTGAATATAAAAGAAGACAGCGTCAGCCCCAGTAAGTACTTCCATACTTACTCTTCTTCCCGCAGAATAATAGTAATCCACCACTGCCTAGCAATATGGATACACAAATATCATATATCAGTGACCAATCAATAATAATTGGTCAGTCTTCAGGATCCTTGCTCTTAGCCTTTATTATTATCCTATCACTTCCAGTTTCATTAACTTGAGTTTTATCCATACAAGAAAAAAAAAAAAAAAAAAAAAAAAAAAAAAAAAAAAAAAAAAAAAAACCTCAATATATATATACAAGTCATATTTGTGAGTATTCTCACATATTGTCCATAAATTTATCCAAAGCATTTACTTATGAATATCCCAACATAAGTGAGGACATGCCATAAGAGATCCCGTGACAATAATGTAAATCATCCAATATTGCACTCGAATACCCCACCGAAGTAAGAGCATGATTCGAGATAAGTATTTAAATAAACAAAAGGTAATACTGCATAAACGTCCCCACTATTAGTAAGGGCTTATTATGAGTTATATGTACAATATTGAAAGAACTCTTATAGCCAATTTCACTCCAAGTTCATGCCTATACCAACCGAAGGACAGGGCCACATAACGTTTAGGCATGAGATTGCGTGTTATCCACTATAAGATTAAAAATAACCAATATCATAAAAAAAAACCTCATGTCTATACATCGAAGGCAAGGCCACAATAGTATTTAGACATGAAGTTGAGAGTTAATAATAAGATAAAAATGACAACTAACAAACAATAATATAGGTTGATTTTACAAGTTTTATAAACCTTTTCCATATTCCTTTAAAACAAGCTCCGCTTGCTTCAATTTTAATACTTTTGGCACTTTAGGATCCTTGAACTAAACCAATAATCAAATATACTTCAAACACATATTAGATACATCAAATATATGTTAGATACATCAAATAATAACAAGAAAGATTAACAAAACAGGTTAGCATCGAAAAATCCACAAAAATACTCAATAGAGGCCGAATGGGTGTAGGATGAGTTCTTGGTGTTTTCTCATGATTCAAAGCCCAAAGATCAATGGAAACATGATACAAAATAGTTTTAGAACCCTCCTAAGTGATCATACACAGCCCATGCAAACAGGTTGGTGAAAAACCACAAAAATCCCAAACCCCTCTATTGACCCGGTTTTGAAGCTGTTTGAGGAGGATGAAGCTTTCATACTCAAATGGACTCCAAAATGACTTATAAAGGTTGGGTTAGCTTCTGGACACCTCAAGCAAGGTTGTGTATAATTTCTGGACAGTTTGGAGAAGAATTGCTCAAAAACCCCTAGGTGCCGTGAGAGGGTGAGAGTGAGAGAGAATGGAGGGATTTTTCTGTTTTGGGTGCAAGGATGAGTGATTTTCGGTGCTGGCCCCTCCTTCTCACATTTATAGGAGAAGCCAAGGCTTCTAGATGGCCCTTATACACGTTCAAATCAGCCTTGCTTCAATGGGAGGTAAGCTTTTCCATGCATGTTACCAAAATGCCCTCAAAGTCAAGATCTTTTTATGACTTCTTTGGCTTTTAGTGCTTTCTTTCTAGAAACCTCTCCCAATGCCAAGTGTCAATACCCTAGGCTTCTAAATCAATGAATAGTTGGCCCTACCTAGTGGATTTAGCAGTTTAAAGCTAAATTCGACAGTTGAAGGTTTTAGGCTCGGTTTTTAGCCATAAAGTTAACTGCCTCGGAATTGAATTCCGATTTCACCAAATCGAAGAAAAACCATTTTATACTAAATAGAGTCCATTTATGATATAAAATCCAAATGGTGAAACTCCATTTTAGAAATAAGCCCGGGTCAAAAGTGCCACGTAAGCGATGAATGGTCATCTTTATGCCTAAAAAGGTCAACGAATTGACTTTTATCAAAAATATACTATGTCGTAGAGGGTTTCGATACAAGCATAACGGGCTTCAGTTTGAGTAAAACTGAGTTCGTTTGACCCAGTTTTTGATACTTACAAGATTGGTCGTCAGAAAACGATCCTGTTCTAAAAAGATTCTAAAGGGCTTTGACTAAAAATCTCTTAAACTTCATGCACGTCTCTAAAACTATTATCATAGCTAAATGATATGTCTCCTCAACATGTATCATTTAGTTTAATAATATGTTTAAAAGATTTGAATTCCTCGGGCGTCACAACTCTTGTGTGCAACATGATAGCGCAATCTGAGTTGCTTGAAAGGGTCAATGCCGCCCAATCAATGATCCTGAATGCTTAAGGATCAAGAAGCAGCTCAAGGAAGGTAAGGCACTAGGATTTTGCTTAAGAGACGATGGGATGCTCACCCATTTTAAGCAAGTTTGTGTAGGTGCAAGCAACGAGCTGGGGAAAGAGATTATGAGCGAGGCTCATCATTCTCTACTTTATGTACATCCTGGGAGTATCAAGATGTATAATGACGTGAAGGGTTCATATTAGTGGAACAATATGAAAAGCAACATTGCTAAGTTTGTAAAACAATACCCCCACATGTTAGCAAGTGAAGGCAGAACATTAGAGCCCTGCAGGGATGCTCACACCTATACTCGTGCCAAAGTGAAAATGGGATGAAATAGCTATGGATTTTATAGTAGGGTTGCCTAGGACACCTATGAAGGTTAAGGACCCGATGAATAAGTTGGCAAGACTATATGTTCATAATATAGTATGACTTCACGAAGTACCTTCAATGATTGTATCAGATCGAGAATCTCATTTTACATCGCGATTTTGGCAAAGCTTGCAGAAAGAGATGGGGACAGAACTAAAGTTTAGCGCTGCTTTTCACCCTCAAACTGACTATCAGTCAGAGCGAACTAATCAAGTCTTGGAAGATATGCTTCAAGCATGTGTTTTGGATTTTAAGGGTAGTTGGATTCAGCATCTGCCTTTAATCGAGTTCGCTTACAACAACAGTTACCAGACAACTATTGGAATGCCACCATACGAAGCACTTTACGGACGAAGATGCCAATCGCCCTTGTATTGGAGTGACATTGGGGAATGGCAACTACTTGGACCTGAGATGTTGCAAGATACTCATGACAAGGTAATCCTCATCAGGCAGAGGATGCCCGCAGCTCAGAGTCGGTAGAAGAGTTTCAGTAATAACCGAAGACAGGTTCTAGAGTTTGAGGTGGGAGACGAGGTATTCTTGAAGATATCCCCTATGAAAGGAGTCATGAGATTTGGTAAGAAAGGGAAACTGAGCCCTTGATATGTTGGACTGTTCGAGATCACACAGAGAGTGAGAAATTGGCTTATCGAGTTGCTCTACCAACAAATCTGGCAGGAATGCATGACGTTTTTAATGTTTGGATGTTAAGGAAATACATCTCGAATCCAAATTTGGTCATTGCTTATGAGCCTTTGAAAATTCAAGAAGGGTTGACGTACAAGGAAGTACCTGTACAAATATTGGATCGTAAGGAGCAAGTGCTACGCACCAAGATAATCCCTATTGTCAAGGTGTTATGGCATAATCATGGAGTTGAAGAAGCCTCTTGGGAAGCTGAGTTGGATATGAGGAATCGCTATCCTCATTTGTTCGAAGAATCCTCTTGTATGAACTATCTGTTTTAAGATTTTCTTGCATTTCGAATTTTTGAACAAGGCAAGGAGTTGGCTATTTCCTGTTCAAGAGGATGGCCGAGCACCTATGACTTTGGACTGCACAAGGAAGGACTCACTGAATAAGCTGTTGGATTTAGGAGTGGAGCTCGACGACGATTGATATGATGTCAATAACATCATGTATGAACCTCTCGACGATTTGTACAATGTTGGTAACATCATGTACGACCTTCTTGGAAATCAGTATGTCTATGTGTGGAACAAGTACGTTCAAGCACCAACAGCTTAGATTAATGGATGGGAAGAGATCTTTCAAGGAATCACCAAGAATGGACCTTGTGGAGATGAAGGTAATCTTCTTGTTTTCTTTGGGTTTTTGAAATTTCGAGGATGAAATTTTTATAAGAAGGGGAGGATGTAATACCCCAAAGATTTAACAAGTTTTAAGGTTTATTTTAGAGCTTTAGATGCCATGGAATGTTTAAAGGATTCTATGGAATATTCGGTATGCTCATGGAACGTTCGATGGTGAGGATTAAACATTCGACACATGTCCCAATGCACTGTTCACATCAAAACTTTCAAGCAATGTGCATGTCAGACAGTATCAAATATTCGATGCTTTTATGGAATGTTTGATGGAAACCCTAAGACCGTTGGGTAATAGTATATCAAACATTCGATGAACCTAAAAATCCAGCAGTCCTTAACCAGATGTTTTAGCTCTATAAAACCCTATTCCCCCTCTTTGCACTGTTCATCCGTGCTTTGGAGTCTAGAGAGCATTGTGAGTGTGTGAGGAAGAGTGTTTAGAGAAGGAAAAGGCTTTTTGGCTTTGGAGGTACTTATCTTTGTCTAGTTCATTTCCTTATTGTTATCTTGTTTAGATGATAATGAGTCTTAGTTTCTGAGGTGTTTAGTTTTGATCTTGATCATTTGAGGTTTACATAGTTTGTATTGTTGGGGATCATGCTCCATGTTAACAAGAAATATGGTATAGCATAGCAGAAACATAACAAAAATTTTTAAATAGATCTAACTGATCTAGAATCGCAATTAACTTCAAGAGAAAGCATGCTTTTGATTTTTACAAGATTAAGTAAAACATAAATAAGATTTACTTACAAATCATGTTGGCCTCTCCTTAGGCATATAGGGCTAGTTGAATTCACCTTGCATCTTTGTTATTGATGATCTTCAAAGCTGATGAACACCAAGAACGCCATGAACACCAAAAGCTCCATAATCTTCAAATGCTTGATGAACTCTAAGAACGCAAAGAACATGATGAACATGAAGAACAATATCCAAATCTTCTTCTTGATGGCTGAATATGACAGTGAGTGTGGATTCACAACTTGAAGCAAGAGAATAATATTTCTCTTTTACAAAAATCACTCACTTAACACCTCAATGCTTATTGTCTACAATTTGTAGAAAACTTGTATTCTAAGAGATATTGTAGTAATGGAAGTAGTTTCCATTCGGTGTATTGGAGTGTTTTTTCTGATTATGACTGAGCCTCTATTTACAATTGCAAGTCTGCTTAGAGAATAGGTAAAACAGAGAAATCCAGAACCTTCTAGAAGGTTAGGAGCTGCGGCCACAAGGAGAATATTTTTCCTTTTAGCTGTCGGCCATGGGGAGCATTATGCTCCCCATGAGCCTAGGGCTAGGGTTTTAACCCTAGCCTAGTCTCTCTTATACTGCATGGGCCCCTTTGTTTTATCCTACAGGCCCAGTGCTCCTTTTCTGTGGACTGTGCTCTAAGAATTAATTCCTTAGCCCAAATATCTCCAAACTAATGGCCCTTAAGAAATAAATTCTCTAGCCCATGTTTAAATAAATAAAACAAACCAAATTAATATAAATATTAATTTCTGGCCCATGTCTTATTTAAATAAAAACACATGCAATTTAATAAATAAATAAATAACTGAAACTCATAATCACTTAGTCAATTTACAACAACTTAAGAAGGGACTCAGAAGAAAAATAGATTTAGCTACTTTAGTCCATTGAATTCTTGTCATCTAATAACTCATCACCCTAACCAAAAATCACAGATAATTTCACTAAATAAACGTGATTGAACTCTAAATCATATTTTGCAATAAACAATTAATCCTTCATGATGTACTTACCATATTACCCCTCCATGGAATATATTTCGTGGTTGAACCAAAGATGAATAATTGTCACTTTGTTCACCACATCTTTTTCTTTAAGTACGTCGATCCAAACCTCATAATTTATCTCAATGTACCTTATGAGATTAAACTCATCCTTGTACACAGTTTCAGTTAAATACCACTGAAAACACTCAAGCCCGAGACACAGGATAAACATTCTTATTGATCCTAAAACAAGGGGAATTTTTTCATCTCTTTGTTCTCCTACAAAGGACTTGGACTCCTTCTTGAAGAGTGATCTACCACAATGCTACATGATGATTGCCCAATGTATAAAGAATGTATGACCATTAATTTGATCTCATCGAAATACATCAAAACAATCACCACTTGACATCTGGTTCACAATCTTCTCAAAATTTAGAGTAATATTCATAAATCGTCGTGCACACTCATCATTTTCTATGACAATCATTATAGGAATGATGGCTCACGCAGTCCTATTTTGTAACGCCCCAGTTTCTATGCAATAGAACCGTAAGTAGAAACCTCCGGTTTTCACGTGACATTACTACCTCAGAGATCTAATCTTGCAACGGAATATTTTTTTTTCTGTTAAAACACCTAGCAATAACTCACATAACACAATAGAGCTGACTGAAATATCTCGTGAATAAAAGATAGTTGCAACATGTGCCACAAACGGCATACAATTGCAACATCACACTGTTTAGATATATTACAAACCACAATTAATAAAAACCAAAACATTTAAAATACGAAGAGACATATATAACAGAACGTTATCTCTTCCGGGATATAGCACATCCCGACAAAGTAGTGCCTAATAGTCATCAAAGCTAACGAAGGAGTCTCTGCCTTCGTTACCTACATCACAGTCTATATAAACATGATATCATCACATTTACATAGGCAAACAAGTGAGTTCCACTGTCTCAATAAGTATAAAAGTTACTGGTTTATTGTTGTATTATTAATGACAATCATGCAATTTCCGTATTATTCATGCAATGCATCACTCTAGAGGACTCCAACCTCTACGCTAATAGGGACTCCAACCCCACGCTTACGAGTTATAGGGGACTCCAACCCTACGTTCTCACTTTACTAGCAGTACTGAGGACTTCAACCACCAGACTGAGGATTTCACCCACCTATTATAATCTTTCAGTACTGGGGACTCCAACCGCCAATCTGGGGACTAAAACCCACTTTATGATTATCTTTCAGCACTGGGGACTCCAACCATCAGTCTGGGGACTAGAACCTACTTTATTATTATCTTTCAACACTGGGGACTCCAACCACCAGTCTGGGGACTTGAACCCAAAATGTATTAATGTCTTTTATGATCTGTTTTGGAACAACAATAAAAATAAGACAATATGCAATATTATATTCTTGCACATATAATCAAACAGTTGATAAATAAATCAGCAAGTATTATCTTATTAGAACCAGTATCATTTCTCAGTAAGTACTTCCATACTTACTCTTCTCTCCGTAGAATAATAGTAATCCACCACTGCCTAGCAATATGGATAAACAAATAACATATATCAATGACCAAATCAATAACAATTGGTCAATCTTTAGGATCCTTGCTCTTAGCCTTTTATTATTATCCATCACTTCATTTTCATTACTTGATTTTATCCATACGTATACTCATATATATATACAAGTCATATTTGTGAGTATTTTCACATATTGTCCATAA
>FXXK01001713.1:53786-70462 GCA_900184695.1 Betula pendula | reverse complement strand
ATCCTCGACAAAAAAGGCCAGGTGACTAAAACAGCAAAAGAACAGAAAATAAAAAATACAAAGCAGATCCACTGACGCGGCTTGTCGCAAAAGGAGGCGGGGGAGCCCAAGAACTTAGTGGAGGGGTGTGTGAGATGGTGGAGCTCTTCAAAGTTTATAGATCTGATTTTGAAAAAATCAAATCTAAAAAACTTAAAAAAAAACAGATCCGAGGCTATGAGCGAACAGATAAGATGGAACCCAGCCAACAAGTTATGGATGGGGAGTCGGCGAAGCTGCAGTGTAGGGATAAAGCCACCGGAGAGGTGGATAAAGCCTCCACAGAAGAGGATAGGGCCGCCAAAAAGACGGTTAGTACCTCCGAAGAGGCGAGAAGGGGAGGGGGAAGGAATAAAGGAAGGAGTAGAGGGGAAGGGGGGGAGGAGGGAGGTTCAAATCGCTCCCTCCTCCTATGGCAGCCATGAATTTCCTTTGAGTTCTAGAAAGAAAAGAGAGGTTTTGAGAAGATATTTGAGAAGAGATATATTCCACCATATTTNATTCTAGACAAAAAAAGCCAGGTGACTAAAACAGCAAAAGAACAGAAAATAAAAAATACAAAGCAGATCCACCGACGCGGCTTGTGGCAGAAGGAGGCGGGGGAGCCCAGGAATCTAATGGAGGGGCGTGTGAGATGGTGGAGCTCTTCAAAGTTTATAGATCTGATTTTGAAAAAATCAAATCCAAAAAACTTAAAAAAAAAACAGATCCGAGACTGTGAGCGAATAGATAAGGTGGAACCCAGCCAACAAGTCGTGGATGGGGAGTCGGCAAAGCTGCAGTGTAGGGATAAAGCCACCGGAGAGGTAGATAAAGCCTCCACAGAAAAGGATAGGGCCGCTAAAAAGGTGATTAGTACCTCCGAAGAGGCGAGAAGGAGAGGGGGAAGGAAGAAAAGGGGGAGTAGAGGGGAAGGGGGGGAGTAGAGAGGTTCAGATCGCTCCCTCCTCCTATGACAACCATGAATTTCCTTTAGGTTCTAGAGAGAAAATAGAGGTTTTTGAGAAGATATTTGAGAAGAAATATATTCCACCATATTTGATTAATAGTAATAGTTATTCATTTTCATAATGCAATAATTATTTCGCATATCAAACGAGCTATAGTATACTAAATGTTCTAACAATTGAACTGGAGTAATGTTAGAAATCTTTTTTATGCTCTCAAAAAATAATGCGATTTTTAGAATTAATTATAATTGAACTTATGATTTTTAATTTTGATTTAGTTGTGAATATAAAAGTTCTCTCATATTTAGTTTTTAAAATACAAGATAAACTTCGTTGAACCGGCCTGTCCAGTCCGCTGGTTAAAAACGAAAATCCCCCATTTTTTTAAACCTCTTAACCTCTCGGGCCATCCATGGCGTTCTCAAATTAGGGTTTCTCTCAGCGACAGTTGATCCACAGAACATGGCGTCCCTCTTGCTCTCCGACGCTACTGTTCTCTCCACTTCCTTACTTCCCAGAAAACCGTGAGTCTCTTTCTTTTTCTCTCTAAATGGGAAAGCCTCTAATTGAATCGGGAATGTCATTTTTCTGAATTTTTTTTTTCTCTTTTGGTAATTCAATTGATACGTTTAAGTTTATTTCTTTTGAATCAATGTCTACAATTTGAATTTTATATTCTTATTATGCTTTTGTTTGTGGGTTTTGCAGTTTCTTCTGTGGAAATGCGAAGAAACTGAAAAAATGTGGCGTCACTTTTAGAAGCCCTAGATGTGCTTTGGATACGCCGTATGGAGGTATTCCCCCCTCCCCCCTTTTTCTAATTAGATTTTGTTTGATGTTAACGTGACTTTAATTCTCTATTGGTTCTGTAAAAAATGAGATATAGGGATTTTAGAAATTTTGGTATTTCCCTGAAAATAAATATAAGAAGAATGTAGTAACCGCTATTTGTTCTGATGGAAAATAATTTTGAGTGGAAGTTCTCCCTAGAAAAGTTCTGTTCTTTTGAGACCAGGAATTATCTTGTAAGTGGATACGTTTAGAGTTTTGTGATTGTAGGGGAGGATGATATTTGATGTGGGGTTTTCCTTGTAATCATAGAAGTGATTTTGTGTACTTCCCGCTGATTGGTGACAAAAAAATGAATTTTGGGTTACTATTCTTTGTATCAATTTCATTTTGGAATGAAATGTTAAGCTTGAATTGAGTAGATCAGTTTCGCTTCAACTATTTCGGGTCAGAAGTAATGGTAATTGGTAAGGCTCTAAGAAAAGGGCTGCAATGGGAAGCTAAGGTGAGATATTCAGAGCCAATATTATAGCTCTGTCCTTCAACAACCCTTATGTGTCAAGAAAAAATTCGTATCTTATCTTTCAAAAAGTTTTGTTGCCTCATCTAATCTGTTAAAATGTATCACAATCATGGAGAATGTTCTGGGTAGGGGATGCATGATTTATTATGTTGACTGGAAACCTACCATGTAACAAAAAATGGGGTGTAATTCCCTTGAGAGTTCCTTTCTTATCAATTAAGAGTATATGATACTCTTATATTCAACTTTGTTTCCTGCATTTAAATTCTCTTTCATTTCTTGTTGAAATGGATGAGTTCAAACCTTTTATGCTCAAAAGAATTATACTGAAAATTGTACTTACTCAGGCATGTTTAATAGATCGTGTGAATCATTGATTGTTTTGCATTGAAATTCACAGCTCTTAGTCAGATATATCCTCATAAAATATTTCTATTTTTTCCATAGGTAATGTCCAAAAATTTCCTCGATTAAGAGTGTGGGATCCTTATAGACGTCTTGGTGTTAGCCGCGATGCTTCTGAGGAAGAAATTTGGGGATCACGCAATTTTCTCTTGCAACAATATACTGGCCATGAGAAAAGTGAGGAATCAATAGAAGCTGCATTTGAGAAAATACTGATGGCTAGCTTCCAACATAGGAAGAAAACGAAAATTAATTTGAAAAGCAAGTTGAAGAACAAAGTGGAAGAATCTCCACCTTGGGTTAAGAACTTGCTCAATTTTGTGGAACTTCCTCCAACTGACGTTATTTTCAGAAGATTGTTCCTCTTTGCATTTATGGGTGGCTGGAGTATCATGAATTCTGCTGATGGTGGACCTGCTTTCCAGGTTTGTTATATATTCTTTATCTTGGTCTTCAATGTATTTCAAAAGGCATCTTATAAGAACGAGGCATCATTTTCCTTCCAATTATATCCAGTTCTAATAATTGGAGTGTAATTTCGGTTTGTTTGTTCTCTGTGATCAAGAATTTTGTCCAAATAAGCTGCCCTTGTATGTGGAGTATCTAGTAACTGCTGGTCTGATGTCTTGCAATCAAATGTTGTTACAAGTTGTTGAAAATTGGAAAAGAAAATGGCATTAAAGGGGGTTAATGGATGCTGAACTCGCATCATTACTATGATGTTTTCCTGATATAAAGGAGTTTCAGATAACAGTTATTTTCTTTTCTTGTGTTTTTTTCTTTAAGGAGTTAAAAACAAAAATAAAAAGACAAGTCATTCTGAACAAATGGGTAGGATCTTGGGCAGCCACCTTGCTTGACCACCTGCAATGGAACTGATCCTTAGGCAGATAACCATATCTTTTAAGAATTATTATGCATAAAAACTATTTCAAAAATCAAGAATTGGGTGATGTAGGACAGCCCTTTATTTAAAATTAGTATTTCCTATAAACAAGAATAAATTGCTCAAAGGATTTAGATTTTAGGGATCTTTGATAACAAAGGCTCATTAAAAATTATGAGGGTTTGGATTGACATAAAGCAATAATGGGTTAAAACAGAAGGATCTGTCTGGTACCTTGAACAGTAACATGAAGAGAACTTTTATGAATATAATGTGCTTCCATGTCATGAGCCAACATGGTTTGATTTTACGGCAGGTTCCTTCTGTAGCATGGCTTTGTGATAGACCTTAAGGCTTTCTGATAAACCTTCCTGCACTCAATAAATGCCTTCCCTCTCTTGTGATTCTATTATTCTAGTCAATTTTCTTCAGCCATTGTTTTTATTGTTTGCGTTGAGATATTCTTGTACTCTTTTTAATGGTGGGCAGTAAGAATTGAACCCTAAAACCTTCCCACTCTTCACCATTGCACCAGGATAAATGTGTGATCTTTTCCCAGTATTATTCAGCATTTATGCTTCTGAATGTTTATACACTCTTATAGTCTTCTTTCTTCCTCCCCTCTCCCTAAGCACCATATAGATGAAGTAAAGAAAAAAGATCTTTTGATGCAGGTTGCAGTTTCTTTGGCAGCTTGCATATATTTCCTCAATGAGAAAACAAAGAGCTTGGCCAGGGCTTCCATTATCGGGTACGTTTACATCCAAATCCTGACAAAAGTAGAGATTTTCAACCCATTTTCTGTTTCATATGTTTTTAGTTAATTGTTTGTTTGCTTCATCACAGACTTGGTGCTCTTGTGAGTGGCTGGATATGTGGTTCTCTCCTGGTCCCCAATATTCCAGCAATGCTATTACACCCAACTTGGACGCTAGAACTCCTAACATCACTAGTCGTATATTTCTTCTTCTTTCTTGCTTGTACTTTTCTCAAGTAAAATTCCATCTACGTTATCACAATCATTCGCTAGTATCTGTTTACTGGGCAACAACAATCCTTGGAACATTTTTATAATGATGGAATTATGAGTAATCTAACTTTTTATTTTTTATTTATTTATTTTCCAGCCTCTCTAACTGTGTGTGCTTGTTTATGAAAGAAATGTAGTATGGGACTAGGATTAAAAACTCTCTCTCTCTCTCTCTCTCTCTCTCTCTCTCTCATCAGTGCGTGTTGACTTCTTCTATCGCTTGTGTGTTCTCTGATGGTGGTGTGGTTGGAGGCTTTGGTTTTGGTCGTCTTTGATGGGTTTTTCAAGCTGGTTTTATGTAGTTAAAGCCTTTGAGTTCTTTGTAGTAGAAAGGGGTTCAGTTCTTCATTTGGTTGAAAGGAGTTGTGGGGTTTCTCGAGCTATTTTGTTGGGTAAGCTAGGTGTTGTTTGGTTGTTGCACTCAGTGGAGGAGTTGGTTCATAGGACAAAGGTGACCGAGTTTTTCAAATCCACGAAGGATGGAAAGAAGGCGTTCATTGCCTAAGTGACGCTCTAATAGGTCCGCCTAGTTTCTAGAGATGGAGTTTGGCAATGGCGATTGGATAGGCCTTATTGTAATCTCGGAGGGCTGAGAAGGGAGGGGATGGAGCAACTTTGCCGCTGAGATGAGAAGGTGGTGGTGTCTTTCTTCAGTCTCCCTTACGGTGAAGGGATCAGATTTTTGCCCTCTTGCCAGCCCATTGGTGGTTCACAGCTAACAGCCATGGGTGGCTCTTGGCGTCAATGGGCAAGGAGATGATGAAAGGTGATGGCAGGAGGACCTTTGTAGAGGTGGTAAGTAAGGCAGGGTAGTGGCAGGGATTCCCCTCGTGTCGGTTGTGATGATGGATCATGCTCGTATATCTGATCATGGTAGTACCTATATTTTCTGAGGTGCTTTCCTCTAGTTTGAGCACTCTGTTGGCACACTCAATGTGGGATTTTGTTGCTAAGCGGGCTAAGTGGGTTCCTTTGCTAGATTTTTTTCTCTCCGCTTCTCCTTTTTCCTTAAGGGTGTTGCAAGGGGGGTAGTGCTAGTGTAGAGAAGGAAAAAGGTATTCATTCTGCTGAGTTGGTTGGGTGTGATGTGGGTGGTGTGGGTAGGAGCGATGATGTCGTAACCAGGCCTTGTCTAGATGTGGATATGTTCTCAAGGTGGAGCCCACTCCGTTGAGATCCTATTCGATAGGTTCTAGACATAAAAGTGTAGGGACAATGCCTTCAGCTTGGGTTTTGTTGATGAGTAACGATTGGCATCAGCCCAGGCTGATGCACAAAAAAAAAAAAAAAAAAAAAAACACTGTTTACGGGGCCCATGAACAGTGAAATCACTGTTCATGTGCCTGGGCTGATGCACCAGCCCAGGCTGTCGTTTAGAATTACCCTTTGTTGATAGTGAAGGAAATTCGTTATTTTGTGGAGCTTTCGTGCAAGGGGTTTGAAGAGGAGCTTTTGGCCTTGTTTACAGCCATTGAAGCGAGCCACTCTGATCAGGTGTCGACCTGTTGCTCAAATTTGGGAAATAAAAGGTAGTAGAGAACTAAGAAGGTTATCATGTTCCATTAACTATGATGCGAACTACGCAAGAGTGGAATGTGAGCAGGTTGAATGAGAGAGTACTGCAGCAACTCGATTCAAAATGTATAATATATATATATTTTGAACCAAGTCATCAAATAACATAACTGGACATGACTATCAACAATAACTCATAACATGAGCATATCATATCAGAGACTTAAAACATAACTACGGAAACTACGATAAAACAATAGTGAGAGTGATATATAACATATGGAGCTAACATACTTCTATATTATAAAACTTTAACACTATACCACATATCAAAAGAGTGATTATACAAAAGTGTTACATACGACATAAGATAAATACATTAACATTGTTTATATATATAACAAATTGATGTAACAAAAGCTAGACTTATCTGTAAGTCTGACAAAAGATGCCCAGCGTACAATGTCATCAGTCATAGTAGCCTAGATATGCAGCTATCGAATCTTCATCAAATCTTCAGTACTTGCATCAACATCATCTATGCAATCATGGGGTTGTCACGTTTGCTTAGGTGGAAATATGAGTCCACAGACTTAACAAATATAAAATAAACTAAGTTTTCACATAGAGCCGACCTTTCATTTGCTGAGTGAGTTTATTATAACAACTACTTTTGGTTTGCAAAATATCTTTTAAATAAAACATGGCATAGCTGATGAAGTAAACATTGTAGTTATGAAATCTCTTTGAAATATACTACTTAGCTGTGAATGTATGCATGCGCTCCGAAATATGCTTGGATATACATATATATAAACCCATATAATACATAACTTTTATACATAGTAAATCTCAGTTATACAAATATATATGTCTTCCATTTCTAGAGTCACAGACCACATATATAGAAGTATATCTAAGTCAGAAACACATGAAGACATCATATGCAAAACTAGCTGTAAACGTATACATATGTGCTATTTCATTCAAATTCATATGCATACCAATACATCTAGTATGAAATCTTTTGTAAACATATGCCTATATAATTAAAACATAAATATGCAATGCATGCTTTCTTATTTCATTCTTTTCATCACTCCAGGGACTTGCCCCCGATAGCTTCTAGAATATCCATTCGCGTTACATACATACATATCAAAATGAGGGACTTGTCCTTAGGTAGTAAGATTGCTCCATCACTCATTCCGAGGACTTGTCCTCCATAACATCATCATTATTAGGTTTACAGTATCGAGGGCTTGCCTTCAAGGACTTGTTCCTTAGTGTAATGCTGGGGACTTGTCCCAATGTGTTAATCTTTTATGCATTTTCCTCACTAGTGTTCATGATCATGCTTATGCCATAACATAATATACTTTTTCTTTTTTTCATGTTCATGCATCATTTAACATCATTTCATGATTCATATCTCATCAAATATATCTTTAACATTGAAAGCAGCAAAGTAATATCATATATTCTTCAACACAACATACAATCGGCTCAATCTCAACACAGATATGTATCATGCTTTTAAAAGACATTTAAATTCCATTATTTTTTCTCAACAAGTTCAACCTTTATAAACATTAAAACTTTTTAAAACTTTAAAACAAATAACTTTGCTCAGTGAGTAATATTCTCACAGAATTTCGGTTGATGTTTGCCAAACCGATGCCAACACAAATCTCTAACATCGAATAACTGCAACGTCATATTGCAGGTCAACATTAACCAATAATCACACATCTACCTGTCTTAAAACACCCAATTGTGCTTAATATTCCATAAGCACAAATACCCATGATAACCCATAACTTTATAGTGCTCAAAATGCAACTCGAAGGCTATACAAACTAACCCATAGAGAGTCTTTAGGGTTAACATACCAAAATCCCAACTATACATAACTTAGAAAACTAGGGTTTGGTTCATACCTTGACAAATTTGAAGTTTCAGCTTATGAAACTTCAACTCGTGGTGTTGAATCTCAAATAAGAAGAAATCCGAAGAAAACAATCCAAGATTAAACACTACATTTATGAAATGTAGCTTAACCATGAGGAAAAATTAAGGTTTGAGAAATTACTTCAAACGAACGGTCAAAATGGAGCTCCAACACCAAGGAACATAATGCCGGTATTAGATTTAGCTTTGGAGACCACAAGAGATCACAACCCTAAGGTTTAGACCAAACCCTAGGAGAGAGGAGAGAGCTCTTGGCGTGGAGAGGGGAGAAAATAAGAGGGAATGAGCTGAATATATAGTGTTTCCTAAACATTGTCGTCTGGATGGGAAAATGAGCCCAGTTGGACACCCCTCACAAGAAGTTCTAGAGAATCCTGTGGAACATGCCTAGTTCGGAAGACTAAATGAGCCCGTCCGGATGCGACAGCAGCACATCTCGTCCGGACCACGATTGGACGAGAGTTTTTGTGACTCATCTTTTCGGATGAGAATGGGACGAGGATTGAATGGAAGTTTCTATGGCATCTCGTCTAGATGCACATAGGACGAGGATGGAACATGATCTTCTGACTTAACATTACAATGGCATGTTTGAATGAGGATGGAACGCACATGGGATGAAACATTCTGCCTGATCGTCGTTCGGATGAGAAACCAGCTGTCCGAACGCCAGTCTGAAAATCAGACTTTTCTTGATTTCTCCTAAGTGTTCGCTTGGTTAAACTTCCAATTTGGCTTATTTGCTTAATTGACTGTATATATATTCATTCTAACATTTTCTTGGGTGTTACAAAGACAAACGCTTGAGAGTCAGAAATTTGCTCAAATAGTGGATTTGTTTGTAGGACTCTAAGTTAGAGATCATTTTTAGCAGTGTTGTGCGTAGTTTGTGAGGTTGTCAACATGTAGATTGGTGCTTCTCAACTTCTAGAGGGGCCTCCGATGGAATCTTGCTTATGTGGGATAGGATAGGAGGGTTGTGGAGAAAATGGAAGAATGTGGGGGTTTATGGGCCTAATTTCAATTGTGTTATAAGGTATTTATGGGAGGAATTGGCTAGCTTGCTTAGTTGGTGGAATTTGCTGTGGTGGATTGGGGTAAACTTCAACGACACCCGTTTTCCTAGTGAAAAATCGGGTGAAGTTCGTTTTTGTCCCGTTATGATGGAGTTCTTTGATTTTATTTTTGAGCAAGGTCTCATGGACATTTTCCATGTAGGGGGACTTTACGTGGTCAAGTAATCAAGATTCCCCCCCTTGGTCAATAATTGCTAGGTTTCTTGTTTCTCTTGAATGTAAAGCTAATTTTCTCGATTTATATTAGAAAAGGTTGCATAGATACCACTTATCAATTCTCCTTGATTGTGGTGTTATTCAGGGGGGCAAAAGGTCTTTGAAGTTTCAGAATATGTGGTTAAAGGCCGAAGGCTTTGTGGATAGGGTGAGGTAGTGGGCTTTTTATTGCTTTCAAGGCTCCCTAAGCTTCATTTTGGCTTGTAAACTTAAGGTCTTGAAAAAAACTTAAGGTCTTGGAATGACAAGGTATTTGGTAGCGTGGAGAGTCATAAAAAAACTCTTTTGAAGAAGTTGTGTGTTCTAGATGGTTTGGAGGAAGGGAGAACTTTAGTTGATGAAGAGAACTTGAGGAAAATCATGGTTATTAGTTAGTTGGAAAAAGCTACTTTATTGGAGGAGATAAGTTGGAGGCAAAAGTTAAGGGCTCTTTGGGTAAAAGAGGGCAATAAATTCATGAAGTTTTTCTTTTGCGTGGCCAACTCAAATAGGAGAAACAACTCCATTGAATTATTGTCAGTAAATGACTTGATTTCCTTTGATTAACCTGCAATCAGGGATAACATTGTGCAATTCTATGATAGACTGTTTTCAGAACAGTTTAGTTGATGGCTCAAGCTGAATGGCCCAAGCTGAATGGCCTTGCTTTCGATTCCATTGATGTGGAGGAGGCCCTTGGTCAGAGAGGTAGTTTGAGGAGACTAAGGTCCTTGAGGTGGATAAAGGTATGAAAAGTGAGAAGGCGCCAAGTCATGATGGCTTTACTATGACATTCTTTCAAGTTTGCTGGGATGTGATCAAGGCATATATTATGGGGGGTTTTTCGTGATTTTCATGCTAGTAAAAAGTTTGAAAAATGTTTTAATACCATTTTCATTGCTCTCATTTTGAAGAAATTTGGGGATATTAATCTTAAGGACTTTTGTCCTATTAGTCTTGTGAGTGGAGTTTACAAGATTATTGCTAAAGTCCTAGCCAATAGGTTGAGAAGAGTTGTGGATAAAGATTATTTCGAAGTCCTCAAATGCTTTTGTTAAAGGTGGGCAAATTCCTGACTCTGTTCATAGCAAATAAATGTCTGGATATTAGGATCAGATCTGGTGACCCAGATGTGCTTTGCAAACTAGATATTGAGAAGGCCTATGATCATGATAATTGAGAGTTATTACTATATTTGTTGAGCAGGCGTGATTTCAGGGAGACATTGTACTCTTGGATAGTGCATTGTATTTTTTTGGTGCAATTTTCCTTTTTGGTGAATGACAATCCACTCGGACTCTTCAATAGCTTCCATGGCTTGAAACTGTGAGATCTTTTGTCACATTTTCTGTTTGTTATCGTTATAAAGGCCTTAAGTAAAATGCTTTTTACAATTGTTAACAAGGGTTTTCTTTCAGGCTTTGTAGATAAAACTTTGGTTTTTTGTGGGGTCAATCTTGGCCATCTATGCCATTTGCATGCCCTGCGCCTTATTTTTATGCTTTAAAGCTGTTTTCGGTTTGAAGATTAATCTAACTAAGTCGAAATTGGTTTCTGTCGGTATGTCAATAATGTGGATGGGTTGGCAGGCATTCTGGCGTGCAGAGTATTTTTATTTTTATTTTCAAAGTATCTTGGTCTTTCGTTGGGAGCCTCTTATAAAATCAAGTCTATTTGGGACGGTGTTATTAAGAAGATAGAGCACTAGTTGGCTAGTTGAAAAATTATGTACTTGTCTAAGAGTAGCAGGGTTACCCTAATCAAGAGTAACCTTTCTAATTGCCCACGTATTTCATGTCTCTTTTCCCTCTCCTTACTGGTGTTGCAACCACATAGAGAAAGCTACAACGAGATTTCTTATAGAGTAGACTTGGTGAAGAGTTTAAATTTCACCTGAGGCAAGGTTGGGGGGTTTGGAACTTGCTGATGTTCGTTCGTGCTCGTTTTGGAAAATGACTATGGCACTAAATGCATGAGGGAGGCTTGATGGAGAGTTGTGGTGGATTTCTTTGGCCGTATGGGGTGGGGTTATGGAAAAATATCAGGAGGGGCTGGAGGTTGTTTTCTAGGCATACCAAATTTGAGGTGGGAGATGGCTCTAAAATTAGATTCTGACATGATCTGTGGTGTGGAGATAAGGCCTTTTAAGAAAGCTTTTTTGAATTTATATAGTATTGATTGCATTAAGGATGCTTGGAGCTTTTGAGTGGCTTCCATTAGTGGAACATAAGCTTTTTTAGAGTGGCTCATGATTAGGAGGTGGATGTCTTTGCTTCGTTCATCCATTTGTTTTATTCTCTTAGAGTGAGACAGGATGGTGAAGACAAATTTTGTTGGCTCCCTTCCAAAAGAGGGTTGTTCGTAGTAGAGCTTTCTAGAGTGTCCTTGTTTGTAATGATGACACTCCTTTCCCTTGGGAAGAGTATTGAGCAGATTAAGGTTCCTTTGAAAGTGACTTTCTTGGTCGGTTGGTTGGCCGCCCTAGGGAAGATCCTTACCATGGATAGCCTTAGGAAGCGGCATGTCAATGTGGTTGATTGATGCTTTATGTGTAAAAGGAACAAGGAGTATGTGAATAATTTCTTTTTCTATTGCGAGGTTGCTTGTTTCTTATGAAATGCTATCTTCAGTCGTGTTGGGTTGTCTTGAGTTATGCTTAGGCGAGTAGTAGACTGCAAGGGGTTATTTGGTAGCACTTAAAGTGCAGTTGTGTGGAAGATGATACCTTCATGCTTTTTTGTGGTGTTTTTGGAGGAAAAAAAATGATAGAAGTTTTGTGTACTGCGAAAGGACGGTTGTGGAGCTTAAGTCTTTGTTTTTAAATACTTTTTACCTTTGGATCATTGCGTTTGTCTTTCTTAATTTGCTTAGTTTTTCTCTCTCTCTCTCTCTCTCTACTAATGTGTTTCTCTTGTGTACTTGAATTGCTCTTTTTTGCTTTTCAATGATATTTTGATTACTTGTAAAAAAAAAAAAAGCTATTTATTTATGGGCTGATTATATGTTTCATGTATCGCCACAATTAGGCACCGTCTTCCTAGTGAATGACTTCGGAAGAATCTTTTTCGTGAATCTGCTGTAAATTGATTTTTTTTTTTTTTTTTTAAATAGAAAAAAGTCTATATACCATCTCAAAGTACCACTCAATTAACAATGCCCTCCCCCCCCCCCCAAAAAAAAACTTTCAATTGTAACAATGTCCTCCAAACTATCAAATAATTGTTAATGTATCCCTAATAACGAAAATACCCTTAATAATAAAATAAAAATTATAGAAAAATAAAGCTTAAAAAAAAAAAAAAAAAAAAGACTTAAAAAAAAAAAACACTACCACCCAATTAGCCAAATTCAAAATTTAAAAATATAAATATTTTCGTTTAAAAAAAAATAAGGGCTAGAAAAAACTAAAACAACAATTTTTTTATTTTTACTTTTTTTTAAAGAAACACTACTGCCCAATTGTAATTTGTGTTCAGAGGTCCTACGCAGGGGCATGGTTCGTTTTTGGTTAAGGCTTAATAGTTGCAAGTTGACTTGGCGACATGGTTCCTTTTTGGTTTTGTTCTGAAAACGGCTTGTTCTTACGAAGCATTGGCCAGTGACCAAATACAACTGAACCCTTTTGGGCGTATGGAAAGGATGATACGAGGAAGGAAAAGAAAAGAAAAGAAAAGAGGAGCTTCTGAAAAATCAGCTATTATTTTTGAATGAGACTTGAATCTCGTTGTTAGTTTTTTAACCGTCATTTTCATGACTTGCCCGAACCCCTTGTGGACTGGTTTTTATGCTCCTAATGTGAAAAGTTATGCTACACACATTCTCATTTTTTCACAGTTATTTGCATATTTTTATATGACTTTTAAAATTACTATTAGATTTGAAATAAATCTTTATTGAAATTTTAATCCAATAATAATTTTAAAAGTCACTTAAAAGTGTGTGCAAATAGTATAGAGAAGTAGGAGTGTGTGTAGCATTACTCGTAAGTGAAACATACCTTACTCACCAAATACATTTCCAGCAACCCCCCCCCCCAAACACACACACACGCTCTCTTTTTCTCTCCTTAGAAATTATTTTACACATAAACAAACGAAGCGAAGTGTTGCGGAAGTGTTATCTAAATAAAAGAAGAAGAATAATAACCACTAATAATAGACTCCAGGATCTCTAAACAACCTAGAAGAAGAAAAACCAACCGCAGTCAACTATAAGTCTTTTTATTGGAATGATCTAGCGTATTTGGTTTTCAGATGGCATGTACATTTGTAATAAAAATATTCCTCCCGTTGTCAAGGACATAGCCAGGAAATTGTTAGACGGTGAACTAAAAAGTAAATGCCAGGGTATCTATTCTAAATATTATCATCATCATTAGACCTATGAATTTATGTGAGCCCTATGTGTGAGAACCACAAATCTGATGATAATAGTGATGTTTAGAAAGATTGGGATAGATGTCCTACCATTTCTCAAACTAAAAATGTCTTATCTTTTCTTCCATAGCCAATGGGTTAGAACTTGCTTGGGGTGTAGGGATAACTGATCAACTTCTTCATTTCATACCAAAGAGAGTTAGGTTGAACTGAAACATTATCTATCTCCAAGCTTTTTCTCAACCAGGACACTTCAAACATTTACTTGTAAGCACCTTGGAAGGGTCATAACATTTGTCATTTAGGACAGAGCTTGAGAAAAGGAGCTAGAGTTTTATCTCTCTCTCTCTCNCCCCAAACACACACGCTCTCTCCTTCTTTTCTTAAAAATTATTTTACACATAAACAAACGAAGCGAAGCGTTGTGGAAGTGTTATTTAAATAAAAGAACAAGAATAATAACCACTAATAATAGACTCCAGGATCTCTAAACAACCTAGAAGAAGAAAAACCAACCGCAGTCAACTATAAGTCTTTTTATTGGAATGATCTAGGGTACTTGGCTTTCAGATGGCATGTACATTTGTAATAAAAATATTCCTCCCGTTGTCAAGGACATAGCCACGAAATTGTTAGACGGTGAACTAAAAAGTAAATGTTAGGGTATCTATTCTAAATATTACCATCATCATTAGATCTATGAATTTATGTGAGCCCTCTGTGTGAGAACCACAAATCTAATAATAATAGTGATATTTAGAAAGATTGGGGTAGATGTCCTACCATTTCTCAAACTAAAAATGTCTTATCTTTTCTTCCATAGCCAATGGGTTAGAACTTGCTTGGGGTGTAGGGATAACTGATCAACTTCTTCATTTCATACCAAAGAGAGTTAGGTTGAACTGAAACATTATCTATCTCCAAGCTTTTTCTCAACCAGGACACTTCAAACATTTACTTGTAAGCACCTTGGAAGGGTCATAACATTTGTCATTTAGGACAGAGCTTGAGAAAAGGAGCTAGAGTTTTATCTCTCTCTCTCTAACTCTTGCTTGGGAGTTATTAAGTAGCTATAATTCCTTAATAACTGATCTCTTATTAACAATTCTTGCTTCACAACATTAGTTGACAGTGTAGGAGGGGAGCCCGTCCATAAATAACTTCAAATGGTGTTTTTTTTTTTTTGTTTTAAATCTATATAGGCATTGTTACATCATTCCAATAAGATGGGGGTGAGATGATGACATAGTTATTTGGTACGTTGAATAACTATTCTATTAAAAAAAAGAATAACTATTATTGAGAATGAAAGCATATGGAATGAAATAGCTATTTGTTTAGTAACAACACATACGCTCTCACTGGAATTGTATCAAAATTACTAAAATATCCAAGATATATATATATATAAAATAAAACAATAAAAATAACAATTTTTTTAAAAGAGAAAATTGGAAAAATTCTTTGGTGGCTGTCCCTAAACTTCGGTACGTACATGTCAAGGTTTTGTTCTTTAATTTCATGCATTAATTTTTGGGTTTGCTTAATTCAGTGTATGGTGCACGTATGGAGAAACAAAGGTGAAAGAGAGAGAAAATTGATGCTTCTTTTTTTTTTTAAAAAAAAAACTGCAGGAGATGTTGAAGGCTGTTTTTCATTGTTTTAGAATGATAATAAGTCGTCTAATTTAAACATATCTACGTACGCATGTGGATAGCAGTTTAATGCTTTGTTATGTTTTTTGAGTTAAAAGTTACGAGAGGTGATCTTAATTTCATACAATTGGAAAAAAGAAAGAAAAAAGGCAAGAAATAAACCGGCAAGCTTGATTGAACAAACTGGCGGCCGCCGAGTTGGGCGGCGCCATCACCGGTGCAGCACTGTGTGAATAGACATAGTGCTGAGTAAAACTGGTTTTGTGACATGTTCACGCAAGACATAATCAATTGTACTTTTTCTTTTTCTATTTTCATGGCAAACTATCATAGTTATTTCTTTACTTAAGATGTAATTGAAGTGGAAAAAAAAATGGAGATGGATATATGGAATATAATTTGGGAGAAAAATATGACCAAAGAAATTTTTTGCTTGTTATATACATGTCTAATCAGTCAATAGAAGAAGAGAAATGGATAAAATTATCTTGATCAAATATTTTCTCCCAAATTATCTATCAACATAAACTTAACTCTAGTTTAAAAATAAGTTTCATTTTTTTAATTAATAATGTAGGAAAATCTTGAACATTCAACTAATACATAAAGATTATACTGTATTAATACACAAATAAGTCTCCAACAATTTAAATTGATTTAAAGAGTATACCTTATTGCTACATGAGACTGGGAGAAACGAATATATATATATATATAATTGAGGACATGTCACTTTGGTGACAAAAAAAATGCCCTCAGGCGTACTTTAGATATGTCATCTACCTCAATATATACTAAATTACTCCCCACCACTAATACTCTACCCAGCGTGTTGCTCCCTCTTGGATTTTTGATTTGGAGGGAAAAGAAAATAGAAAAAGAAATGACTGACCAAACTTAAATCATTTGATGCCTGATCCTCACTTGCATCGACATAGACTGCTTTTACGTTCAAAGTTTCCAACTGTCTGGATGTGTTTGACAAATAGTTGGATTGGGTTGGAGGGTTTTTGAGTTTTGATGTGATATAAAGTAAAAAAAATGTTGTAAATTTTTTTGTATGGAAAAATAAAAAGTTTTTCTTTTTAGTGAATTTTTTATTTGAAGAGTAATAAAAAGTGTTTGATGTGATATAAAAAGTGAAAAAAATTGTTAGAAAAGTGATTGTTGAAATATAGAAAATTGGAATATTTTGATGTGATTTTTTTTAGGTATAAAAAGCCAAACTAAAACCATTTGTCAAACGTAGTCTCTTTGTCTCTTTTT
>FXXK01001713.1:37703-53352 GCA_900184695.1 Betula pendula | reverse complement strand
TATATATATATATATATATATATATAGTTAAACTATTTATATATTTATCCTCAAAAAAATTTAAAATATCTATATATTGTTAAATATATGTTTTTGAAATTAAGCTTGGCTCATCGTTCATATTTTAATTTCTCTTAATGAGACATCATGATTTCTTCCTTATATAGATATGTTATTTGGTGGGTTATATTAGGATATGATGGTCAAGAATGCAAATATGGAGATACCCGTTTGAATTTTTATATTTTTATTTCAATATAATGGAACTCATATTGATTTTTTGACCAATCCCAAGCATGCCCATTTGGTTATATTGATATAAAGTTATTCCCTTTTTGTTAAAGACGATTGAGTACAGTGGCTTACACCCTTCCATGTTTCTTGTTTATGAGAAGAAACAATGCTGCAAGATGCTCTTGTCCAATTGAATTTTGATTTCAGCTCAAATTGAGGCGGTGTTTGATTATATATATATATAGCAAAGTTTAGAAAGATAAAAATTTTGTAACAGAAAATGGCTTGAATATGTATTCACATGGTTGATATGTGCCAAGGAGTGCACGTTTGCACTTTTGCATTTGAAAGAAGCATACGAAAGTGGGGAATTCAATATTGAATATACAGTAGATTTTTACTTGTGATGAGGTAATCGACATGATATATATCTATTGATATCAAATGATTGAGTACTGTTATTAGCTTGAAGTCTAAAAGAGATGAGAACAAGCATGTATTCGAGGTAATTGAGAAACGTACTGTATCCAGAAAGCTCTGAAAATTTTGGAATTAAATTCTCTATTGCTCTTGTACGTTTTACGTAGTTTTGATAGTTTATAGGCCGAAAGGGTAGCTTTTGAGATTTTGTAACTCTGTAATTTGTAATATTAGCTACCATCATAATAAAACTTTAAAAAAAAAAGCTTCAAAACTAGTGGAGCTAGCATTGATGGCATGTGGTGACTTGCATGTTCTTAGACGTTGAGTTTTAACATTACATATGCCTATATAGTGTAAGACTGGATGGTACTGATCAATAAACATTGTTTCTATGTTTGTTTCATCGAAATAGCATGAGTCTTGGGGTTTAAATAGATACTACAAGACTACCCTTTCTTATATTTATGCATATAGTAATGATTTATGTAAGGCGATCTCATCCTTTTATTCGGTTTGTGCTTTCTTGAGATCATATTCAAGATTCATATGTCATGTTAGCTATTGATTTTTGAATATTTGATGTGTATCCATTTAGATAAGCAAACAAATTTTGTGCTGACAATTATGAGAAAAGGTCGTGCTTGTTTGGGTTTGAAGCGGCCAAAATAATCTCACTCTAATTTATGTAAATGTGTATTTCACACACATATATATATTGAGAGATTTAGCAGACCTATATGATATTCTAATGTGTATATATTTAGTATTATTATTTATTATATATAGTATTGCATTATACAAATTTGCATTATTTTTTAAAGCATTAAAAATGTATACGTGTTAATAGTATGTTTAATATATACATATACAGTGTATGTATATGTATATATATTAGTATAATACTATATATGATATTATATATATATATATATATTTAATATATACTAGTTGGGAAAGCATGCGTGCAATGCACTTGCTTGGTTCCCAATGTTATTATATTCTATAATTGTTAATATTATATTTTATTAATATAGATTATTATATTATATTATGAGTAAATTTAATATCTAGATTATACTAAAAGAAAATGAAAGATAATTAATTTAAATAGCCACATGTCATTACTTCAAATCAAAGGGTATTGAAAAATATATAACACATTCATGTTCATGGTGTTTTCCTGATGTTTCATTTCTAATAGTGAAGTGCAATTCTGATATGATTTTGTATGCAAGTTTTTGTATCTCATTCTTAATGAGGATTGTCTTGTTTCAAATTGATGGGGGAATAAATCGGAGGAAGATGAAGAATATAAATTGGAGGAATATAATCCTACGTGCCTAGCCCTCAAATCACATACAATTATATGTTTTTATATTATACCCATGTTTTTATATCAACTACATTTCATATTTTCTGTTGAGTGATAACGTTTTTTGTTTTATTGCTAGATGGTCTTGCAATCTTTGTGTATCTATTGGATCTTTTTTCTGCTTGCATTATGGGAGCCGATTATGCCATTGATTTTTGATTCAAGAAGTTTTCATGATGTAGCATTCCACGCTATAAAATTTGTAGATGTAGAGTCCTCCACCACATAAAAGTTTTTCACATTAAAAAATTCCCACTCAAGAACATCATCTTACAAAATATAAAGTTAAACATTCAAATAAGAGATTATATTAAATTATATTGAATTTCAATCTCTTTGTATTTATCAGTAGCTATAAGGTGTACACATATTGAGTACAAGATGAAGTTTACTTTCATGTTTAAAGCAGTATACAGGAAGAAGAAAAAAATAAAAATAAAGATATAAACATATAAATGAAATATGACCATCCAGCTATATCATTTCTTACAAACATAACAAGAATTTTTAAAAAGTCACAAATATGTTAATTATATGAGGGAGAGAGATATGAAAATCTGCGATTCACGTGTGAAAAAATTAAAAGAAGAAAAAGACTAAAAGAAGAAAAAGATACAAATTATCATTCATTATACTGATGAGAATAACAGAAAATTACAGGATATTAGGTTTTTTTTTTTTTGGGCTATGTTCATGTCCTCATAATGATTGAAAAATTTAAATGAATTAAATATCCTAAGACTTCATGGCAAAAATGTATAATTTTTTAAGGAATTATATATAATATATTGGTTACCCAATCGTTTAGTGTACAATGTAAAGCAAAATAGGACCTAAAAAAAAAAAAAGAAGCAAAACAATTAAGCAAAGCAACGAAAAAGACATGGGGGAAGAATTTATACATTCTATACCCAAATGAAACCCCTCGTAAATCCAAACAAGATCTAAACAAAAGCAAAGTACAAAACATATAAAATGTAGACAGCTTGTAAGGAAAAATTTGGAACCCTTGAATGCGCTAAACGCAAGTGGTTTTCAAAAATCTGCATATTTGTTCCAGAATGTGTACAAATATTACAGTGTTTTTTTTATTCTAATTCTAACAAAATGAGTATTCAAACAAACAAGCTGACGAACATAATGCGAAAACCACTCATAATCACATTGTAAAACAAACAGTTACAAATACATAATTTAATCATTGAAGATAGTTTTGTTGTATTGTTTGTAATTAAATGATTACAGATACACTATGGAGAAACTTATCACCATAGCACAAAACATATTTGACAAATAAATCTAAAACATATAAAACTTGGTGCAGTTAAGAATTCAAACAGGTAAGAGATGGAGATGTAATTGACTGTTTCTTTTTGTTTGTAGCTTTTGAGCAAGAATGACAGTTGTGAATTCCAATAGGGAAGAAGATGAAAATGTAATTGACAGTTTGCTTTTGTTTGTAGTGAAGATGTAATTAACGTTTGTTTTTGTTTGTAGCTTTTTAGGAAAATAATTGAATGTACAGTTTTTTTAAGAAGATAACTGAATGTACAGTTTTTTTTTTTTTTTGAATAGGTAACTGAACATTTATCTAGATAATTAATTGCATGTAAGGGCAAAAGCATAAAAATACACTATCAAATAAGGACAAAACCGTAACTCCACACTATCAAATAAAATGCACAATTTAAGAAGCATTCGCACTTTTTATTTGTTTGTAATGGAGATGTAATTAACGTTTTTTTTTTTTTTGTAGTTTTTTAGGAAGATAATTGAATGTACAGTTTTTGTTTTTTGTATAGATATCTGAATGTACAGTTATCTAGAAAATTAACTGCATGTAAGGGCAAAAGCATAAAACTACACTATCAAATTAGGGCAAAGCCGTAACTCCACACTATCAAATAAAATGCACAATTTAAGAGGCATTCATAATTTAATAGTAGTGAAAATCACCATTAAATTTGAATTGATCACCATTAGATCCATTTGTAATTTTTACAGCCACATCAGGGAGTACGGACGTGGGAGTGCATGAAACATTTCTCACATTATTAGGAAAATTTCAATGTTTGTAAACTTTATGTAAAATCAATAATTATAACTGTAATGATAACAATATCATATAAAATTAAGGGAAAACTTCACAAAGGCCTTTAAACTTCTACACGATTTGAAATACCATAATGATCTTTGATTTCTTTCACTTTGTCCCCTTCATACTTTCAACATATATCATTTAACCTCTCTCTGTTTGTTTTTACTGTCAAACTCTGTTAAAAATTCACAAAATACCTCTACATTTTTTTTTTTTTAAAAAAAAACTATAAAAAAAATCTACAATGAGGGGTATTTTGGTAATTTTACACCCCTCAATTAGGATTTAATGGAAATCCTAACAGAAGGGGTCAAATGATATAAATTGAAAGTATAAGGGGCCAAAGTGAAAGAAATCAAAGATCAGGGAGGTATTTCAAGTGGCATGAAAGTTTGAAGGCTTATGAGAAGTTTTCCTTAAAATTAAAGTCAACACTTCCTCCCATATATAGTGAAATATGTAATGCAATATATCATACTAAATATTTGAAATCGATTGTTTGCCATCATAGTATGACATCCAATCTATTGATTGAGATCTTAATATAGATCAAGATATAAATCTATATTGAGATCTATATATCATGTGAATTAAAATGATATATTTAGTTTAATTAGTGCTTATCATTATCTAAACACAACATAATGAATTAACTATCTTTATATAAAGATCTAGACATAGCATGATTCTGTAATGATTATTGTGTTTATATCTAGTACATTCTTTTTTTTTTATTGATTAATATAATAGGAGATTCAAAACTGGGATTGGCGTGATCAAGATATTGAAGTGCTAGATCCATGTATTTATGAAAACACAACCAAAAAGTGATGCAAGACTTTACTTTTTCAATTAAATTAATGATACAATGTTTTTTACTAGTATGTTATTGCTAATTTTTGTGTGGCAAAGTAAAAATAATTTTACATTTGAAACAAGACATTTTAATAGACCATTTTTTAGTCTTGTCTTTTGAGGTTTAGTATGTGAACTAATTATAATTGTAGTGATAACTATATCATATAAAATTAAAGTCAACATTTCCTCTCATACATAGTGAAATATGTATTGCAATATATCATACTAAATAGTTGAAATTGATTATTTGCCATCATAGTATGGCATCCAATCTATTGTTTGAGATCAATATTGAGATCTCAATATAGATCTATATATTCTCAATATAGATCTATATATTCTCAATATAGATTAATATATAGATCTATATTGAGATCTATATATCATCACGTGAATTGAAATGATATATTTAGTTTAATTAGTGCTTATCATTATCCCTACAACACAAGCATAATGTAACTGACTATCTTTATATAAAGATCTATACATAAGCATGGTTTTTGTAATGATTATTGTGCTTCTATTTAGTGCATTCTTTTTTTTTATTGGTTAATATAATAGGATTCAAAACTGAGATTGGCGTGATCAAGATATTGAAGTGCTAGATCCATGTATTTATGAAAACACAACCAAAAAAGTGATGCAAGACTTTACTTTACCTTTTCAATTAAATTAATGATACAATATTTTCTACTAGTATGTTATTGCTAATTTTTGTGTGGCAAAGTAAAAATGATTTTACATTTGAAACAAGACATTTTAATAGATCATTTTTTTGGTCTTGTGTTTTGAGGTTGGTATCTAAACACCAATAAATGAATCTGACTATCTTTGATATAAAGTATAACTAACCATGGTTTTGTGCATGTTATTGTTGCCTATATCAGTACATTACTTTTTTTTAATTGATTAATTAATAGGAGATTCAAAATGCGGATTGGTGGTGATCAAAGATATTTGAGTGCATAGATCCATGGTATTTATGAAACACAACAAAAAGTGTGCAGACTTGTGATTTACGTTTTCAATTTAATAATGATAAATATTTCTAATAGTGATGTTTTGTAATTTTGTGTGGCAAAGTAAAAGATGATTTTACATTTTTTGAACAAGACATTCTTAACTAGATTCGATTTTCTTGGTCTGTGACACAAACAAATTAGCCAAAACATCGTTTGAAGCGTTCAGTATCGCTGACACTAAATTCAATTTCTAATATTAACAGATGTGTGAGCATGACTTAGTAAAAAAACGATTAACATGATCATCATATATCTTATTAATTTAAAATTGAAAATTAAAAGATAAAGTATCCATTGCATCAACTTTCAAGTTTGGATTAGTGTTACTCAAATTAATATTCCATACATTGTGATACATGTAGTTGATGAAACTAGATCCTTTATAGTACATTACCCATCAATATAATTATATACATAAATAGCTTGAAATTGATTGTTTTTTTCATCCACAGCCCCAATTCCTCATCATTTTTGAATATCTCATCCTTAGTATGGCATCCAATATATTGATTAAGATCAATATTGAGATTTCAATATAGATCTATTTATTCTCAATATTAATCAATATATAGATCTATATTGTTCAATATAGATCAATATATAGATCTATATTCATCACGTGAATTAAAATGATATATTTAGTTTAATTAGTGCTTATTATTATCTAAACACAACATAATGAATTGATATCTTTTTATAAAGATCTATCCATAGCATGTTTTGTAATGATTATTGTGCTCCTATCTAGTACATTGTTTTTTATTTGTATTGACTTAATAATAATAGGAGATTCAAAAGTGGGATTGACGTGATCAAGATATTGAAGTGCAAGTACCTATGAATATTACAGTTTTACTGAAACAAACCATGATAGTTGTGCCAATATTTGTTCTCTTTTTTTTCATTATTATTATTGTACAATATATATTATATAACTAGTATTTGTTATTGCTTCAATTTTTTATATGTCTGTGTTTGTGCAAGTAAAAATGATTTTTACATTTGAAACGATAGACATTCTTTAGTCGATTAAGACTTTTTTACTACTTTTATGATTTTTTGAAAGTTTAGTATGTGAACTAATTATAACTATAGTGATAACAATATCATATAAAATCAAAGTCAACACTTCCTTCCATACATAGTGAAATATGTATTACAATATATCACACTAAATAGTTAAAATGGATTGTTTACCATCATTGTATGACATCCAATCTATTGATTGAGATCAATATTGAGATCTCAATATAGATCAATATATAGATCTATATTGAGATCTATATATTATCACGTGAATTGAAATAATATATTTAATTTAAGTAATGCTAATGAATTGACTATTTTTATATAAAGATCTTATACATATTATGATTTTGTAATGATTATTGTGCTCATATCTAGTACATTCTTTTTTTTTTATTAATTAATATAATAAGAGATTCAAAAGTGGGATTGGCGTGATCAAGATATTGAAGTGATAGATCCATGTATTTATGAAAACACAACCAAGACTTTTACTTTCCTTTTTCAATTAAATTAATGATACAATATTTTCTACTAGTTTTTGTTCGGCAAAATAAAAATGATGTTCGAAACAAAATGTTTTAATAGATCATTTTTTAGTCTTGTCTTTTGAGGTTTAATATGTGAACTAGTTATAACTGTAGTGCTAACAATATCATATAAAATTAAAGTCAACACTTCCTTTCATATATAGTGAACTATGTATTGCAATATATCATACTAAATAGTTGAAATAGATTGTTTGCCATCATAGTATGGCATCCAATCTATTGATTGCGATCTATATATATTGAGATTTCAATATAGATCAATATATCATCACGTGAATTGAAATGATATATTTAGTTTAATTGGTGCTTACCATTATCTAAACACAACATAATAAATTGACTATCTTTATATAAAGATCTATATATAGCATGATTTTGTAATGATTATTGTGCTGCTATCTAGTATATTATTTTTTATTTTTTATTTTTTTTATTGATAGATATAATAGGTGATTGAAAAGTGGGATTGATGTGATCAAGATATTGAAGTGCTAGATCCAAAACGTAATCAATAAGTGATGCAAGATTTTTACTTTACTTTTTCAATTAAATTAATGATACAATATTTTCTACTAGTATGTTATTGCTAATTTTGTGTGGCAAAGTAAAAATGATGTTACATTTGAAACAAGACATTTTAATAAATCATTTTTTAGTCTTGTCTTTTGAGTATAATATGTGAACTAATATATGCAAGCATACACCAACTTGCTCACTTTGATATTTAATTATTCATTGATTTTTTTTAAAAAGTATCAATCTAGTTGGTGAATTTGATTCAACATTAGACTAAAAATAAAAATAACAATAAAATTTAACGAAATCATAATTTTTTATTAAAATTTGGCAAACAATAAAACATGACATTTTTTTAATTGTATTGTTATATTTCAATAATTAATTATATTTTTTGTCGTAGATATTTGCTGGGCAATGGTTGTTAACGAGACATTCACAGTAGCATTGAAACTTGAAGATAGGGATAAATCTCGAAAGATATTGTCAGCCCAATACCTATTAGACCATTGCATCGAAAAAAGAAGTGTATAAATTTAGTGTTGACAACGCTCTTGACTACATCAGAAATAAAGAAATTTTAGAAAAAACATATTATGCCCCTATACAGGAAGAAAAAAAGCAGCTCAAACGAAAGACAAAAGAGTAGGTATAAGAAATAAAAATTCTCTCTCTCTCTCTCTCTCTCTCTCTCTCTTTCCTCTTAATTTTATGTCTTTTTTAATTTTTTTTATTTATTCTGATGTTTCCTTCCTCTAGATGAGAAATTCAATACCTAGGGGCAAATTTGAGAATAGACAAAGAAGATGAAGAATGAATCATGGAACTATAAAACAACCTGTTTACGGTTGTATAAATATTTGCAATGATCTTGACAATTTCAACAGGATAAGTTTACTTTCTCTTATAATTTTGATAACACAAACAATTTGTTTGTTATTTTTATGTGATAGAATTCCATTTTATGAAGGCAATATAAAACTATATATCACTTTGATTAGCTAGTTGTTAGCCTGTCAATGGACAGCTAGCTAATCAAGGTGATGTGTAGTTTTTATACACGGCCTTCATAAATGGAATTATGTCTCATGATAATAGGATTTTGTCACATGATAATAACAGACAAATTGTTAGTGCATGTTATCAAAATTATAAGGGAAAGTACACTTATCCCGTTGAACTTTTCAAGGTCATAGCAAATCTTCATACAACCATAAATAGGTTGTTTTATAATTTGTTCCATGATTCCTTCTTCATCTTCTTTATCTATTTTCTGAAATCCGCCCACATATTGAATTTCTCATATAGATGAAGGAAACATTTGAATAAATAAAAAATTAAAAAAGACATAAAATTAAGAGAAAAAAGAGAGAGAAGTTTTATTTCTTATACCTGCTCTTTTGTCTATTGTTTGAGCTGTTTTTTTTTTTTCCTGTATAGGGGCCATAATATGTTTCTTCTAAAATTCTGTTTTTTATTTTATGTAGTCAAGAGCCTTGTTAAGACTAAATTTATACACTTTTTCTTTAGGGATGCAACGGTCTAATAGATATTGGGCCAACAATAACTTTCGAGATTTATCGCTATCTTCAAGTTTTAATGCTGCTGCAAATTAATGTATCGTTAGCAACCATTGCCCAGCAAATATCTACGACAAAAAATATAATTAATTCTTGAAAAATAATAATACAATTAAAATTTCATGTTTTATTGTTTGCCAAATTTTAATAAAAAACTATGAGTTCGTTAAATTTTATTTTTATTTTTATTTTTAGTCTAGTGTTGAATCAAATTCACCAACTAGATCGATACTTTTTAAGAAAAGTCAATGAATAATTAAATATCAAAGTGAGTAAGTTGGTGTATGCTTGCAAATATTAGTTCATGTACTAAATCTCAAAAGACAAGACTAAAAAAATGATCTATTAAAGTGTCTTGTTTCAAATGTAACATCCTTTTTACTTTGCCACACGAAAATTAGCAATAACACACCAGCAAAAAATATTGTATCATTAATTTAATTGAAAAAGTAAAGTAAAAGTGTTGCATCACTTATTATCGTGTTTTCATGAATACATGGATCTAGCACTTCAATATCTTGATCATGTCAATCCCACTTTTGAATCTCCTATTATATTAATCAATAAAAAACAATGCACTAGATACGAGCACAATAATCATTACAAAATCTTGCTATGTATAGATCTTTATATAAAGATAGTCAATTCATTATGCAGTAGCTAGCATAAAGGAAATGTTGTGTTTAGATAATGGTAAGCAATAATTAAACTAAATATATCAATTCAATTCACGTGATGATATATAGATCTATATTGAGATCTCAATATATATATAGATCTCAAACAATAGATTGGATGCCATACTGATGACAAACAATCAATTTCAACTATTTAGTATGATATATTGCAATATATATTTCACTATGTATGGAAGGAGGTGTTGGCCTTAATTTTTTATGATATTGTTATTACTGCAGTTATAATTATCGATCTTACATAAAGTTTACAAACATTGAAATTTCCCTAATAATGTGAGAAATGCTTCATGCACTCTTACATGTGGACTCCCTAATGTGGTTGTAAAATTACAAATGGATCCAAAATTCAATGGTGATCAATCCAATTATAAATCTGGTGATTTTCATTGTCATATCAAGGAATGTGTAGTATATAAATACTATTGATTTCACTTTAATGACATTTGAGCAAAAGTGAAATTAATAGCCATGTTTGTAGAAAAGCGATACAAATTATTGATGTGGATTTTACGGATCAATAATAAATTTATTGTGACGCCCGAGGAATTCAAATCTTTTAAACATATTATTAAACTAAATGATATATGTTGAGGAGACATCATCATTTAGCTATTATAATGGTTTAAGAGACGTTCATGAAGTTTAAGAGATTTCTAGTCAAAACCCTTTAGAATCTCTTTAGAAAATGATCGTTTTCTGACGACCAATCTTATAAGTATCAAAAACTGGGTCAAACGAACTCAGTTTTACTCAAACTAAAGCCCTTTGTGCTTGTATCGAAACCCTCTACGACATAGTAGATTTTCGATAAAAGTCAATCCGTTGACCTTTTTAAGCATAAAGATGACTATTCATCGCTTACGTGGCACTTTTGACCCGGGCCTTATTTCTAAAATGGAGTTTCACCATTTTGATTTTTATCATAAATGGACTCTATTTAGTATATAAATGGTTTTTACTTCGGTTTGGTGAAATCAGAATTCAATTCTAAGTCAGTTAACTTTTGGCCTAAAACCCGAGCCTTAAAACCTCCAACTGTCGAATTTAGCTTTAAACTGTTAAATTTCCTAGGTAGGGCCTACTCACACTGATTTAAGAGCTTAGGGTGATGACACATGGCAGTAGGAGAACTTGCTGGAAAGAAAGCACAAAAAGCCAAAAAAGTCATAAAAAGATCTTGACTTTTGAGGGCATTTTGGTAACTTGCATGGAAAGGTTGCTTTCCAATGAAGCAAGGCTGGTTTGGACGTGTGTGCTGGCCATCTAGAAGCCTTGGCTTCTCCTATAAATGTGAGATGAGCCCCCAGCACTGAAATCACTCAGCCTTGCACCCAAAACAGAAAAATCTCTTCATTCATCTCACTCACACCCTCTCACGGCACCTAGGGGGTTTTTGAGCAAATCTTCTCCAAACTGTCCAGAACTTATACAAAACCTTGCTTGAGGTGTCCAGCAGCTAACCCAACCTTTAGAAGCAGTTTTGGAGTCCATTCGAGGTATAAAAACTTCATCCTCCTCAACTAGCTTCAAAACCGGCTCAATAGAGGTGTTGGGGAATTTTGTGGTTTTTCACAACCTGTTTGCATGGGCTATGTATGATCACTTAGGAGGGTTCTAAAACTATTTTATATCATGTTTCCATTGATCTTTGGGCTTTGGAATCATGAGAAAATACCAAGAACTCATCCTACACCCATTCGGCCTCTATAGAGTATTTTTGTGTGATTTTTTATGCTAACCGGTTTTGATGGCTTCCTTTGCTTATATTTGATGTATCTAAGATGTGTTTGAAGTATGTTTGATTATTGGTTTAGTTCAAGGATCCTAAAGTGCTCAAAAGTATTAAAAGCGGAAGCAAGCGGAGCTTGTTTTAAAGGAAAATGAAAAATGTTTAAAGGACTTGTAAAATCAACCTATATATATTGTTTGTTGATTGTTATTTTTAATCTTATAGTGGATAACACTCAATCTCATGTCTAAACGTCATGGTGGCCCTGCCCTTCGACGGTATAAGCATGAAATTAAGTGAAAATTGGCTATAAGAGATTCTTTCAATATTGTACGTATAACTCATAATAAGCCCTTACTAATAGTGGGGACGTTTATGCAGTATTGACTCTTGTTTGTTTGAATACTCACCTCGAATTATGCCCTTACTTCGGTGGGGTATTCAAGTGCAATATTGGATGATTTACATTATTGTCAACGGGATCCTTATGACATGTCCTCACTTATGTGGGATTTCATAAGTTAAATGCTTTGAATAAATTATGGACAATATGTGAGAATACTCACAAATATGACTTGTATATATGTATGAGTATACCGTATGGATAAAATCAAGTAACTGAAAATGAGGTGATGGATAATAATAAGGCTTAAGAGCAAGGATCCTGAAGACTGACCAATTGTTATTGATTTGGTCATTGATGTATGTTATTTGTATCCATATTGCTAGGCAGTGGTGGATCACTATTATTCTGCGGGGAAAAGGGTAAGTATGGATGTACTTACTGGGGCTGACGCTGTTTTCTTTTATATTCAGTATTGTTTTTTTCATATGCATGTATTATAAACTGCTTATACATTACAACTATATATTCTGTGAATTGGTAATGATGTGACATTTAGCTGGTCGGTAGTAGGGGTGTGAGGGCTGATCCAGTGGACTTCTGGTCCCTAAACCAAGTAATAAGAACTAACGCTGGAAGTCGGTTCCAGGTGTAAGCCAGTAATTTGTTTAAGTGGGGGAGGTGTAACGTTCGCTAATCCGGGGTTGGCCCATTATGAGCTGAGTGTAATTTCATGCTACATTAAGACTGAATAAAGCCTTCACAACGATGCATGAAAACCCATTCATTATATCTGTCATATGCTTGTTCAATAATTCAATTACCTGTTTATATTGGGATGCAGTAGACTCACTTGTTTGCCTATGTAAATGTGATGATGTCATGTTTACATAGATTGTGATGCAGGTGACGAAGGCGGAGACCCCTTCGTTAGCTTTGATGACTATTAGGCACTACTTTGACGGGATGTGCTATATCCCGGAAGAGACAACATTTTGTTATATATATGTCTCTTCGTATTTTGTATGTTTTGGTTTTTATTAATGATGGTTTGTAATATATCTAAACAGCGTGATGTTGCAACTGTATGTCGTTTGTGGCATATATTGCAACTATCTTTTATTTGGTGCATCTGGTATGCACATGGTTGTATTATTAAAACATCTAACGTATTTTAATTCACAAGGTAATTTAGTCAGCTTTATTGTGTAATTTAGTTGTTCCCTAGGGTTTTTAAAAGAAAAAAAATATATCCGCTGCGAGACTGATCTCTGAGGTAGTAATGTCACGTGGAAACCGGAGGTTTCTGCTTACGGTTTTATTGCATAGAAACCGGGGCGTTACATTTATACCACTCGCAATAGAACGAATCCTTATAGGATAGGGCTATATAGAAGGTGTCGAACCTCAAGGATTATTTCTTTGATTGTATGCTTATCCTATTTAAAACTTCCTTTAATCTAACTCAGAAAAGATATTTGGTTTTTGTTTCAGAAATGAAAATAAGCATAAACAAATAATGAAATAAAAAGGAGATAAACATAGGAATATGACTTCACCATAAACCTCATACCAATGATAGATTGTATTCACATGAGATTTTCATTATGTGCGTGATATGATGCGCATAATGGGTGTCAACCATATGATAACATCGACAAGAAAATACTCTAGTTAGAAGGTGATGATAACCCATCTTCGGTTGGCACGGATCGTCCACCTAAACACTAGTTGTGGTACGATCAGTTTTCCCTAGATATGGCTTATAAAACCTTCTAATGAGCATACACATTATCAAGAAATGAGTATAACCAATATTCGGTTGGCATGATCTGTTTACCTACATTACACTAATCTAAGATGTAGTATGGATCATCTTTCCTAGGTATGGCCTATCTAATCTCTTGATTTTATGTCAAAAAGTATCATTGCATAGCTATCATTCCTATAATCACAGAAAATAGGAATGTTGATTTCATTCAAGACAAATAAACTTCTTATAGACAAAATAGAGTTTTTATCAAGAATAAGTATAAACATTGAATTGATTACAAAGGTTTTATAAAACTCTAAGCTATGTAATCATCATTCACATATTGAAAATTTCAAAATGAAATACAATCAAACCATGGACTTGGAAAGGGCTACATCAATCTCTATGAAGAGTGTAGTTACTCATGGAGGATATGAAATTCTCTATTGATTTAGAGAAACCCATATCCTAGAGTTGCATTGAGTTGTCGGACAAAATTTCTAGAACCAAAAACCCTAATTCGTGCTTGGTAATCAGAACATCGACCCCCCTTTTGATCATACATTCAGCTCTATTTGAATCCATCATTCAAATCCCTAAAAATCACAATCGAATCCCTTAGTTTAAGGGATTGAGTCTCTTCTAATCCCTCATTCAAGGATATGAAGTCAAAACCATTATTGGAGGGATTGCAGAGCTGTTCCCGCACGGACTCAGTCTTCCATGAATCTTTCGTCCTCTAAATTTGGCGCAGATCGCACTTCAGATTCTATGGTGCCCGATGTCGTTCAAGCCAAGTTAGAAGCGCTCGAGCCATGTTGATGCCTGATGCACTTGAGCTAATTTGGGAAGGCGCTCGAGCCATGTCAGTGTGGAGTGTTGCGCTCGAGCTAAGTGAATTAGGCTCGAGCCAATTTGTCACCATCAGCATACTTTGAAACATTAAAGCCAGAAATCCATGATTTAACGTGCATTTTTACCATAAGACCTGAAAGCACTAATAAGTACAAAAACACGGAAAAATATTATATTACAAAACAGCTAAGGTTTAACAAATGTGAATTAAGGGGCTTTAATGTATAATATTCAAGGCTTATCACACCCCCAAACTTATATTTTGCTAGTTCCTTAGCAAAAAAAAATTGGAAAATAACATGAACCAAATTAAAAATACTATTCTACCTCCTTTGTCGTAGGAAATACGATTGCATTTGGCATATGCAACAAGCCTTTTAAACCCTTAGGCGTCCCTAGTGGACGAGTGAAGTCTTGTGAGGGTTTAACAGAGATGTTACCCACAAACATCTTGCAAAATCATGTTCTTCAAAAGAAAGGAGTGTCACAAAAAAAAAAAAAAGATTATCATTCATGAGCAAGCTTAACAAGATAAACACCATCTCTAACATTTCTTAGGATTTCCAAAGTCCACTTACTTACCAATGATTG